>JARVZY010009471.1:0-28660 GCA_030686995.1 Artemisia argyi
AAAACTTGCTTCCGTGTTTCCTTTTCCCCATCCCGAAGCCTGAGGTTTGGTAACCTCAATCTGGTCAGGCAGACCAGGCAACACAAAGTACTCAGAGTCGGATTCAATTTCATCTAGTATATTAGTATTCATTGCTATGTTTATACATAGGGAAGAAAAACATCCAGGTCCAAAGAAAATGATCCTGGGAATGTTTAACCTCTTCGCCACATTTGTCGTCCACGAAATACCATTATCCGAGATGATGCAACTTGGAGCAAGACTTAGTCCCCTAAGCGTCTTTTCAGCTGGTTCTTCTAGCATATCTATGGCTACAAAAAGTTTGTCCAAGAGTGCAACTGATGGAAGCAAGTCAATGTTCTCGCATCCTTCTGGCAAACCAACTTCAGAAGTTGCAAGTGGGAGTACAAGAACTTGGATCTTGAGCTTAGCTTGATCACTTGCACGATCAATGACAGATTTAAAACGACTCGCATTAACAGGAGTAGTGATTATTGTAACAGTAGCACCTCGTTGAGCTAGTATTCGAGCTATGTCGACCATGGGTATCATATGGCCTTGAGTCATTAGAGGAAACAAGATAAAATGGAGGTTGGTTGAAGGGGAAGCCATTGGAGTCTATGCACAGATGAAGTAAAACACACTGAGAAATGAAAGAATAGAGTATTATGCAATGCTTTGTAAGTTGCAAAAGATGGTCTTTATATTGGTGATTCTATCACACTCTTTTTCTTTTGCAGGTCATACACAAATTCAAATTTGATTAGTCAAAGATTGACAATTAACTAGTATAATAATTTACATGTTGCATAGAATCACGAAACTCGAAGTTGCAGACGTGTTAAATAAACAAATTTGTTCACTTAAATAATTCTATCTTTATTTAAAGCACCACTTAAATAATTCTATCTTTATATGAAGTACTAATAGGTTATGTATGAAAATAAATAAATAAATAAATAAAATTATTTAGTAGATTTGTTGTATATTTAATATGACACAAGGTTTATTTAGTGAGTTTGGTGTATATTTAATATGACCTATTTGATAAATTTCACAAATTTAATCAAGAAATTATTGATATCGGAGAAAACTTAAACTACCCAGTTGGTAGGTTACTAATGTGAGTTAGCAAAAATGTGGCATTATTTATAATATGTTGCATGAAAAGAATAAAAACACAATTAATGCTTTCTTTTTTCTCTTTCAATGATCGAATGTTACCTCATCCGGGCAAACTATCCATTGGTAGGTGTATCCATACCTAACACGTAAACATGGTAATTTCAGATCGCTTAATGCTTCAAATTCCATCATAAAAAGTTAGAAAATCCTTAAAACTAATGACTAGTCATGATGATATGTTTAAAATTGTGGGTTGCATTAAACACCCATTTTATTCAATAATGGTACATGAGTAATCAAGATTTATTTGTAAAATTTTATGCTTGACTAAAGATAGTTTAGTGACTGATTTTGTCATGGCTTGTTTTATAAATTAAGATGCCAACATGACATTCTGTGTTTATGTCCATAGGAAAGAAGTCAGCAAACGATTTTCACAAATACGGAGTATTAGTTTTCATTTTTCAATATCTGATAATGCCAAGTAGCATGGACCAGTGTCCTTGAAAAATTGGACCGATCATTTTGTGCATCTCCAGGTGTTGGAATCAAGTAAAGATTTAAATTTGTGGTTGGGACTTGGGAGACCTACGCATGCATGGAACATAATTAATTGGTCTTGGTCCCAAAATGCAAGACTGCAAAATTATTTTTTCAAGTACATAAACAGTGCAAAAAAAATGTAAGTGTTGAATCCCGGTTGAATAGTAGGACTGTAAACGAACTGAACGTTCAGTGAACATTTTATGAACAGTTTGGTAAAAAGTTCGTTTATTTAGTTCGTTTATTAAATAAACGAACATGAACAATATTTTACGTTCGTTTAATTAAATGAACGAACATAAACAAAAGTCTCGTTCGTTCATTTATATTCGTGAACGTCCGATTAGGTTGTTACACCCGAAACCCGTTTTCAAACGAGTATGACTCTAGATGAAACTAAGACTTTTATGAGTCGGGAGACTCGATATGATTGGTTAGTCAACGGGGGTAAGGATCCAGTGAGAAGAAAACTTAAAATAAGAAGGATGAGAAATAATTATAACCACATATTTGAGATGCATCGACTTGATTTAGATGCATCTCTATTCATTTAGATGCATCCCAATTAGTTCCGAAAAGTGATTTGAAGTGAAAACGATGCAAAGTAGTACTAACAACAAATTTGACCCGCAGAGGATTAAAAATGTATAGGATTTGTCTAACTTGATGAAATGCATCTAATATATGTATATGCATCTAATTTTTTGCTAAAAGATATACTATGGTGCATCTAAAAGATTAGGGATGCATCTAATTTAAGTCGATGCATCTCAAATGTATGGTTATATTTATTCCTCATCCTTCTCATTTTAAGTTTTCTTCTCATTTGATCCTAAATCTAGTCAACGGATGTTAAGTTGAAAGTGTTATGTGATTAGCTCGTTAAACCCGATAGTCAATCTAATAGCCAAAGAAGATGTAATATGATTATAGAAAGATTGATGTGTCTTAAATATAAGATATTTAGACATAAAGAATTAAAATTGTCAAATGTTAAATGATTTATAATGTTAATGTGGCTAAAGTAGAAAGAAAAGGGACTCGAGGGACCTAAGTTGATAGAATCCCAAAATAATACTAGAACCACCTTGTTCTAGCCTGCAGGGACTAATCTTGCCAATTCCTGAAACTGTACTAGAACAAACTTGTTCTAGTACCAACACTGAATTGTTATAGTACTAAAGGGGCTATTCTTGCCAAAACCTCAAACTGGCACTAGAACCAACTTGTTCTAGTACCATGACCAAATTCTTTTAGTACTTTTGGGGCCATTCTTGCCAAGTGACTAAAATTATACCAAATAAGAGATGATATCTCCATGCTTTTCCATAAGTTTCCAGAAAATTCATGTGTGTTTGTGTTTGTGTGTGTGTTTGGAGAGTGACGAACAAAGAAAAGAACAGAAAAGAACAAGGTTATGATGATCAAGATTAGGAAGAATTAGGGTCCTAATTCAAGAGACAAAGCCCTAGCAATGATCCTATGCAAGTAAGTATGTCAATTAATGATTTAATTGAAGAATTAAGAAGTTAGGGTTCATGAACCCTAATTTAAGGATTGAGCAAAAGATGGTTTTCTGCTAATTATAGAAGTTACAGTAATTATGGAATGAAATTTATTGAATTTAAGTTACTATTTTAATGGGATGAATCATCATATAATCAATCTATGATTATGTGATGATTAGTGATGTTTAGAGGTAAGATAATTGTTGTATAAACCATTATAATGGTTATTTGATTATGTGTTAAGTATTTATGTGTATTATGATCTTGACATAGGATGATGATGTTGATGTTGATGGTGATAAGGATGATGATGATTCCTTGATATGCTTAACTTGAATCTAAGGTAAGTAAAATGATGATATCATGTTGTTATATGGATTCTAACATGTATGTGTTATGTATGTTATGTGCTAAGTGATAGGAGACTTGACGTATGCTTAAGTGTTGTGATGAATGTGATCTAAGTGATGCTATGGTGTTATGGAGTAAGTGATGTTATGTGTTAAAAGTAATACTTAAAGCGATAAGCTGTAAAGTATGTGTTTGGATATACATGATGCTTATATGTTGTTTGAAGTTTAATGATATGTTATGATCATTTTACTTACTAAGCGTAATCGCTTACTGTTCTAGTTACCAATGTTTTGTAGGTGTTCATGAGATGTCGCTATGGTTTGGAATATGGATTAAGAATTGGGTACGCGGAAGGTTAGAAGGCAGTAAGTGTTTAGAAGCTTAGTATAGAATATCGAGCTCAATTCAACGTTGTAGCCCCGTTAGTCTTTCAATGGTTTGTAACGTGTAGTCAAGTGTCAAAATGTATGTCAACATTGTTATAGTGAATTGGTAGTCAATTGGTACGTCAAAGTATGGTTAAAAGTTTATAGTCAAGGTTACAGGGGTGTTTGGATCAATGTATGTTTGTACCCATTTTGGGATATGAACGGGTCAATGGTCATGGATCAAAGTCATCATGGTCTTTAATGTAAAATGAGTGTTTGGTTCAGGTTCAAGTGTTTACTTTATGGTTAAAGGTGTCATGGTTAATTGTGTATGCAAACGGGTCAAAATGGGTGTTTGGCAAAACACCCATAAGTTTGTAAAAGTATATATTTATGGGTCATTGAGAACAAGTACAATCATGAAAATGGTGTATTATGATGTAGATATGATTTCTGGAAGTTTTGGTGTTATGTCATGTTATAATAGTTGTTTTCCAAAAATGGGTCAAAAATGCACAAAAAGGGTTATGTAGAAAAATGGGTGTTTGGGACAGCAGGTAGTGTTGAAAATGGGTCATGTTAGAAAAATCATATATTTTAAACTATAAGTTGTTAAAGGTCGTGCCACCCGTCGTTTCGAAGGTAATTGAGTCTAGTTTCTTCTAAAAATAGTTTCAATGTCTATTTTGTAATATATTTCAGCCAGTTTATAAAAGAGTGACAGGAGGTTAGTAGCGGGTCAAAGCGTTTCCGCGTAAAAGTTTTAAATTTTGGTCAAATCGGGCACGGGGTGTAACAACTTGGTATCAGAGCTTCGGTTTAAGTGAATTAGGTTTCCCTTTAGGTTTCCTAGACTTAAACCACTCCTAGATGCGATGGACATAAGTATATGAAATGCGGAATGGTAATGTTTAAGTTATAGAAGAATTTTGTGATATGCTATGTGACCCTAAGTTGATAGGTGTTGTATATGTTTTATAGCATGATGTGTTTGTGACGTAGATCCTTGGTGGACTAAATGTAATTAAAGGACAAGAACACCGTACACTTTGGATGGTTTCGGTGAATGTTATGTGAATATGTGTTTAGTATTGATGTGTGTGGTCTAAGTCCATGATAAACTAGATATGTTTAAGTGATTAGATCACCGTCCACCTCGGATAGTGCCGGTGATTATTATGTGATTAATTGTATGTGTGATATAGAACGGTAACGAAATATGAATAGAAGTGATAAGTCATAAAATAGTTATAGAAATATGACTAGAAATTGATGTGTAATGATGATGAGTGTGCTATAACATGACGTGATGAAACTAGTGAAAGTTATAGAATGGGACTAAAGCATTTTGGTATGTAAATGACGAGATGGAATAGTATAGCCTAAATGCTAATGATTAAAAAAATATGAGTTAAGTATGTGGCCAAGAATGTGATAATAAGTTTTATAGTAAAACATGACATGATCATGTTAATATTATAAAATGTATTGAAGATGAAATGAATGCTAGCAAGTGTGTGATAGTTGATGACCTATGTAAGGTCTATATGTGAAATAGTCGGGTAGACTAAGTGTAATAGTAAAGATGTGAAAATGGTTAATGAGGGTAAAAAGGGGGAAAGTCGTAGTGAGAATGTGTAAACACATAGAAAATGTGTACATATGATAAGCAGATTTTATATGCCCTATGAGCTTGCCGTAATTAAATTAAAATGGATGCAATAGTATGTGTGTTGAAGTATTAATAGCTTGGATCCAATGTGTTGTTACAATGTGATGTTACAGGAAACTCGGGAAACATTACAGTGATTGTCATAGAAATCCTACGGGATATGTTATAGTGATCCTACGGATGTGTTATAGCCCGAGTTAGCAAGTGAATGTTATAGAAATCCTTTGGGATAAATTGAATTGCCGTCACCGGCAAGGATTGCCTACATCCATGGCATGTATAATAGTCCATTCGGGAAAATTGTTAAAGTAAAATGGATCTAACGCTAAGAAATGAGAAATGTAAAATGGAAAGTTATTGACTTTTTGGTCAATAAGTGTAAATATAAAAAGATTGAAAGTTAAAGTGTGTAACAAAAATAGGAAGTGTTATGTCGGAAGTGTATAAGTAGGATGGTTTACAATATCCTTATTTAAATGGATTGGGACGCCTTCTCATTATATAAAGAAATTATGGATCACCGAACCATGAGTTTGTATTTCTTGATTTACATCGTCTGGGATGCCTTTCCATGTAAATGAAGAAGTATAAATGAGTGGGCTTATGTGCTCCCGGCATGGCATGAGTAAGGAAAAGGGTAGAAAATGGAAGTCTAGGAATAGATAAAAGTCTTAAGAACTAAGATAGGTGGATAGAGAAAGAATTGAATATCGACCTTAGGTGGGAGAAGAAGTAGAAATAATGAAACGATATAGTAAAAATGTTGAGGGAATAATGAAAGGATTATGGTAGAATATGGAAGTATTAGTAATGTAATTGATTTATGTAAATTCAGATGGTAATTGTTCAAGGGACAAATAGTTCTTGACGAAAAAGTTAGAATGAGATAAGTTTGAAGGTCACGAAATAGGTATAGAAATAGTTAAATGTTTATACATTAACGGAGTGAATTATATCTCTGATGGTCCTGTTTACTAAGTTAATAGTTAACTAAAGAGTTAACCAGACTAAGTTCCATGACTTTTAACTCAGATAAATACGATTAACAACAAAGATAAAACGTATAGAAAAGAGACATGATTTTTCAACATTTAATTCTTATTAGAAGTTAATCAAAAGAATTATACCCAAGTGTTTGCAGAATAACACTTGGGATTGAAACGACAAGTATGGTGTAGACTCCTCTCTAAACTCAAACTACGTTGAGTGACAACTATAAGGTCACACTGAGCTATCTCAGAGAATGTGTTGTTCTTTGGAGGAGTAAAAGTGGTTTGTGAATGCTTCGCATTAAATGCACAAACTTGTCAACTTTTATTCCTCACTTATGCTACCTATTTATACACAAGTGATTTACAACTTTACTGATAAAGACAAAATATGACCTAACTAGTGGAGACAAAAATACATACGTATTTTGTCTCTGTTACAATAGACTACTTTGGGTAAAAGACAATGTGCCTTTCTAGTGCACAGTAATGACACCATCCTGACATGATGCCTTTTAGGGAAAGTTTGACTTCAGGTAGATGAGGTCACCTGTTGATACGTTCAAACTTTTCCCGCCTTGTCCTGCCCATACTTCAGTCTTCAGTCTTCAATATGTAATAGTTGTTGAGGGGTCCTGGGGGTTCAGTGAGTTATTGTCATCCTCACTGAACCTATCATCTTCTTCTTGGCTTAGATTCCACTCACTGAGTTCCGCCTCACTGAATGGTGAACCTTTCAACATAGACTCGCTCCAAGTATCCTGAAGATGACTCACCGAGGTACTGTTCACTCAGTGACTTGTTTGTATATACGGATATAGACACTTAGGTTATTTTATGTTCAAATCCAAGTTTAAAGCAAGCTTGGGAATTCAGTGACCCAACAGTCTCGGATGACATAATGATTGAGATGAAATGAATGGTTGAAGAAATTAAGCAAAAATAGAATGGGTCAAGGGTGTAAAGTGTGTTGGTAAGGTAATGACAAGATAAATGGTAAGGCTTAAGTGCTAATGATTGAAATGAAACGAGTTAAGTACGTAAGCAAGAATATAATAAAATATTGTACGGTAAATATAATGAGCTCATAAAATGAATGTAAAGAAAAGGTGACGTTAATGAGTATGTTATAGTTAATAATTTATGTAAGGTATATATGTATAGACAAGACAGAAAGATAGAGCTTAAAAGCATAGATAATTAAAGAAATAAGTTAACATATGTAAAAGCATGAATGTGTAGTTATGATGTATGCATGTTACAGTATAACGTGGTAAAGACATGATATAAAATATATAAAGATGTAATGAATGTGATGAAGTTATAGAATGAGATAAGGCATAAAGTTTGATGGTATGTAAATGATGAAATAGAACGATATTGCCTATGTGCATAATAATTAAAATGTGTTGAGTTAAAGTCCATGAAAAGAACGTGATGATATGTGGTATAGTAAAACACGACGAGATCGTGTTAAAGTTATAAAATGTGTAAGAAAATAAATGGATGATAATGAATGCGCTATAGTTGACGACTTATGTAAGGTATATATGAAGAAGAAGAGCCATGTAGACTAAAGTGTAAAGGTAACGATGTGGTTATGGTCAACAAGGGATTGACGAGTGAAAGTTATAGTGAGATGGTAAACACATAAAAGATGTGTAATTATAATAAGGATGTCTCATATGCCTTATGACGCCTACTTTAACTAAATAAAAAGGATGTTATAGTGTGTGTGTTAAAATATAAATAGCGTGGGTCCATTATTAAAGTGTTACAGTATGAATGTTAAAGAAATCCTTCGGGTGGCCAAAATGTTATAGATGGTATCCTTCGGGATGGCCAAAATGTTGTATATGGTGTCCTCCGGGATGGCCGAGTTGGAAATGTTATAGCCAATTTGGATCCAAGCTAGAAAAGAGAAAAGTTAAAGTGAAATATTTAAATTTTAAACGATGAATGTAATGTAATATGAAAATGAAAGATTGAAGGTTAAAGCGTGTACTAGTAGTGCGAGTGTTATGTCGGAAGTGTATAAGTATGATGATTTATGATTTCCTTATTTAAATGGATTAGGACACCCTTTCATTCAAATAAAGAAATTGTGGACCGCCAAACCATGAGGTTATGTTTCTTGATTACATCGATTGGGACGCCTCTCCATGTAAATGAGAAAGTATAAATGAATAGGCTTATGCATTCCCGACGTGACATGAGTAGAATTAAAGGAGTAGAGAATGGAAACAAGAATATATTAGACGTCTTAGAAATTCATACAGATGGAATAAGAATTAAGAAATTGCTATAATGTGCCTTGTGGCGTGGTACAAAATGTAAGTAATGATAGTAATAGATGCTAATTATTATTAGCACCTTTATGTGTAAAGTAATGGTATAAGTTAAAGTTTGACTATATGAAGTCAAAGTATTGAATTTTCCTATGAGACTTATAGTCTTTAATGGGAAATTTATAGAAAGAAGAAGAGGAGACAAGGTGTTATAGTAAGAACGTTAAAATAATAGTTAAGCGGCTACGGTAGAAAGTGAAAGTAATAGTCAAATGTTGACTTGTGTAAAGTCAAAATTGTGCAAATTTTCCCAAGTGACACATAGTTCTTGATAGAAAATTCGGAATAAATAGAGTAAAAGTATGGTGTAATAGTAAAAGTGTTGAACAAATGACCTAATTGTTATAGTAAATATGTCTCGGATGATATAAAGACTTAACAAAAGTCGTGTGGTTATAGAAATTAAGCGACAAGTGATATGAATTAAGTGTATTGATTGCGTTATAGTGTACCTAGAGTTACATGATTAAATAAATCGCTACAACCAGTTGATTAAATACTTGAAAATGTTAAGATAGAATGGGGAGCTTTATGTGACCAGGTTTTTTTGTTTGTAATAGACAAGAGATTTCGGGGACGAAATCTAAATAAGGGGGATAGAATTGTTACACCCGAAACCCGTTTTCAAACGAGTATGACTCTAGATGAAACAAAGACTTTTATGAGTCGGGAGACTCGATATGATTGGTTAGTCAACGGATGTTAAGTTGAAAGTGTTATGTGATTAGCTCGTTAAACCCGATAGTCAATTCGAATAG
The DNA here is from genome assembly GCA_030686995.1 of Artemisia argyi. NCBI lineage: Eukaryota > Viridiplantae > Streptophyta > Magnoliopsida > Asterales > Asteraceae > Artemisia > Artemisia argyi. The sequence continues at coordinate 9,666 of JARVZY010009471.1, forward strand.
TCAAAGAAGATGTAATATGATTATAGAAAGATTGATGTGTCTTAAATATAAGATATTTAGACTTAAGGGATTAAAATTGTCAAATGTTAAATGATTTATAATGTTAATGTGGCTAAAGTAGAAAGAAAAGGGACTTGAAGGACCTAAGTTGACGGAATCCCAAAATAATACTAGAACCACCTTGTTCTAGCCTGTAGGGACTAATCTTGCCAATTCCTGAAACTGTACAAGAACAAACTTGTTCTAGTACCAACACTGAATTGTTATAGTACTAAAGGGGCTATTCTTGCCAAAACCTCAAACTGGCACTAGAACCAACTTGTTCTAGTACCATGACCAAATTCTTATAGTACTTTAGGGGCCATTCTTGCCAAGTGAATAAAATTGCACCAAATAAGAGATGATATCTCCAGGATTTTCCATAAGTTTCCAAAAAATTCATGTGTGTTTGGAGAGTGACGAACAAAGAAAAGAACAGAAAAGAACAAGATTATGATGATCAAGATTAGGAAGAATTAGGGTCCTAATTCAAGAGACAAAGCCCTAGCAATGATCCTATGCAAGTAAGTATGTCAATTAATGATTTAATTGAAGAGTTAAGAAGTTAGGGTGCATGAACCCTAATTTAAGGATTGAGCAAAAGATGGTTTTCTGCTAATTATAGAAGTTACAGTAATTACGGAATGAAATTTATTGAATTTAAGTTAGTATTTTAATGGGATGAATCATCATATAATCAATCTATGATTATGTGATGATTAGTGATGTTTAGAGGTAAGATAATTGTTGTATAAACCATTTTAATGTTTATTTGATTATGTGTTAAGTATTTATGTGTATTATGGACATAGGATGATGATGTTGATGTTGATGGTGATAAGGATGATGATGATTCCTTGATATGCTTAACTTGAATATAAGGTAAGTAAAATGATGATATCATGTTGTTATATGGATTCTAACATGTATGTGTTATGTATGTTATGTGCTAAGTGATAGGAGACTTGACGTATGCTTAAGTGTTATGATGAATGTGATCTAAGTGATGCTATGGTGTTATAGAGTAAGTGATGTTATGTGTTAAAAGTAATACTTAAAGCGATAAGCTGTAAAGTATGTGTTTGGATATACATGATGCTTATATGTGTGTTTGAAGTGTAATGGTATGTTATGATCATTTTACTTACTAAGCGTAATCGCTTACTGTTCTAGTTACCAATGTTTTGTAGGTGTTCATGAGATGTCGCTATGGTTTGGAATATGGATTAAGAATTGGGTACGCGGAAGGTTAGAAGGTAGTAAGTGTTTAGAAGCTTAGTATAGAATACCGAGCTTAATTCAACGTTGTAGCCCCGCTAGTCTTTCAATGGTTTGTAACGTGTAGTCAAGTGTCAAAATGTATGTCAACATTGTTATAGTGAATTGGTAGTCAATTAGTACGTCAAAGTATGGTTAAAAGTTTATGGTCAAGGTTAAAGGGGTGTTTGGATCAATGTATGTTTGTACCCATTTTGGGATGTGAACGGGTCAATGGTCATGGATCAAAGTCGCCATGGTCTTTAATGTAAAATGAGCGTTTGGTTCAGGTTCAAGTGTTTATTTTATGGTTAAAGGTTTCATGGTTAATTGTGTATGCAAACAGGTCAAAATGGGTGTTTGGCAAAACACCCATAAGTTTGTAAAAGTATATATTTATGGGTCATTGAGAACAAGTACAATTATGAAAATGGTGTATTATGATGTAAATATGACTTCTGGAAGTTTTGGTGTTATGTCATGTTATAAAAGTTGTTTTCCGGAAAATGGGTCAAAAATGCACAAAAAGGGTTATGCAGAAAAAGGGGTGTTTGGGACAGCAGGTAGTGCTGAAAATGGGTCATGTTAGAGAAATCATATCTTTTAAATCATAAGTCGTTAAAGTTTGTGGCACCCGTCGTTTCAAAGGTAATTGAGTCTAGTTTCTTCTAAAAATAGTCTCAATGTCTGTTTTGTAATATATTTCAGCCAGTTTATAAAAGAGTGACAGGAGGTCAGTAGCGGGTCAAAGCGTTTATGCGTAAAAGTTTTAAATTTTGGTCAAATCGGGCACGGGGTGTAACATAGGCGTTCGTTAAAGTTCGTTTATGTTTATTTATCTATTTCTGTACATATATCATATCTTTAATTTTATAATTTTAAAATTTGGTTTGTTTAAACAAAATAACACTTATAAAACAATATATTGTGAAGAATTCAACAAAAATTTATGTTTGTTTGTTTATTTTCATTTATTTTCGATCGTTTATGTTCGTTTAGCGTTCGTTTATTATCTTAATGAACGAACATGAACATTGTTGACATAATTAATGTCTAAAAACATTGTTAGCATATTAACAATGTCTCTATGTTTTGATAATTACAAAGCATAAACTCATTAATCTAAAACTTATGACGTAAACAAGTTTTTAGTGCTTGATATTTGTCTTTGCATCCATATCACTTAAGGTATGAATAAACAAAGTGTTTATTGTATTTCATGATCAAAAGAAATTTTTCTAATCACTAGAATTTTTATAAAATGTATTAAACATTCTATATTTTTTACAAAATTACTTTTGGAATTAAAAGAATATGTTTAATTCATTATAAATATATAATTTCAAATTTCCAACCAAAAATGGCAAATTTTATCCAGAAAAATATTCTCCACTAAAAGACAAGAAAATTCAACGTTCTGAAGGGGCGGCCCCCTTAATTCCTTAGGCGGCCCCCTTAATGATTAAGGGGACCGGCCACGCTCGAGAACAGTATTTTTTCTCCCTATAAATACTGGTTCATCCCACAGAATTTTCTCACCTTTTGCACACCTAAACTTTCTGTTCTAGATCCACATTTCTATTCTCTTAATCCTTTGATCATAAGTACATAATTCTTTGTTTCAAAGTGATTCAAACTTCATCCTCTCAAGTGCAAGAGAAGAATACTTCTATCCCCCAAGACAAGAAGTATTACAACTTGTTGTGACCTCTACATACAAGTTGTTGGTGCATCATCAAGATTATTTACATTATTCTTTGTGAAGATTGTTGTGTATATTTGATTGTAGATAGTTGTGCTAGGTATATTGATTGTGTGATTAGTTAGTTGTTTGGTGTGAAGAAGAAAAGTTAGGAATTAGATTATAGTGAAGAAGCTAGGTGTGAAGTTGTTAGTTGTGAAGTAAATTGGTGTGAAGAAGATAGGCGTGAAGTAGTTAGTTGTGAAATAGATTGGTGTGAAGAAGTTGTGTAGAAGTCGTGATTTAGGTGTGAAGAAGTTGTGGTGTGTAAATTGGTGTGTAAGGTTTTCTCCGCCATAAGGGAGCTTGTTGATATAGTGAAGAAAACTCTCGAGTTAGGTGCTCAGGGAGTGGAGTAGGGCAAGGAAGGTGTCCTTGTAGCCGAACCACTATAAATCTCTTGTCTCGCGGTTCGATCTTTCCATCTCTTATTTATTTCATTACTTATCATTGTTATATCTTACTTATTGATAGTTGTTTATATTGTGCAAGACTTGAGATCACATATTATCGAATCTAAATTTTAAAAACTAAGAAAACACTAAAACTATATTTTATAACAAATTAAAAAGACGTAAAACTATTCAACCCCCCTTCTAGTTTTCCACAAACATTTCATTTTCTTAATAAACGAACATGAACAAGAAAATTCGTCCGTTTAAGCGACCGTGTCTGTGTATTTGTCCGGTTAAAATTAAATGAACGAACATTAACAGGGCTCCGTTCGTGTTCGTCCGGTTCGTTTACAGCCCTGTTGAATAGTGTCTTCAAGCAATTTGTGTTGGACTAATTTAGTGGCCAAATGTGTTTGACAACATTTAAACATAAATTAGATTAAGTATAAAAAGACTTATTTAGCAAAATTCAAGTCAGAGATATCTTCAGGGAGTTAAAGACAACTTGAAAGTATACTTTCTAGCTGATGCAGAGTCAGTTGATATATATAAGAACTAGAAAGTGAAAGACAAAGGTTCATTAGAAATTGACAATGCTCTGATGATCATTTCAGCTCTCTGATTCATCTAACTGAGACTAGCTCAAAAATATCTTTTAGATATTTAGGCGGGACTTTTCAAGATAGAAAATGAGCGGGATAAAATTTATCCTCAAGAAAGTCAAAGACAAGTATGAGCGAGATAAAGTGATGACTTATCATTGTTCCTCAAAAACAAGGTTGTTGTGTTTCTAATAATTTAATCACGTAATTGAATATGTACTTCACCTGTTAATGCTTAAGATGTCTCAACAACTCTCCCGTGACATACTCGTTTGTCTCCTATATAAAGAGAATATTGGTCGGAGTAAATGTTATATCTTCCACATTTAGTATCACATTAAGAAGAGCATTACTCTATTTGAACTCGTTATTATCCCTAATCCAATCAGAGACTTAGAGTTCACTTGCAAACCTTAACTCTAATTTGAGTTTTCTTAATTAGAGAACTAAATTTTATTGTCATTTAATTAAGTGTTCATCCGCAAAACACTTTGTATTTATTGATAATAAGAATTATACATTAAAAAGTCTATCTTTGTGTTATTGCATTTTAACCTTACATTATTATAGTCTTAAAACACAATGAATTAGGGAACTACAATTGATCAGAGCAATTTTGGTCTTAACATATTTCAAAAAGTGCTCAATACTCAAAAACATGAAATTCTTTTAGAATCAAGATCCACCCATGGCTGCAAACAATGAAATGTTGATAACATTATTGGAAATGATAATCCAAACTTTAATGCCAACAACAATGCAAACAATGACCTACACAACTCCTAGATTCAAAAGGGGATATTGTGTTACTCCTATCCCTCAGCTAGAAGTGAATGATTTTCTAAAGTTGAAAGATACGATGATAGTCTATCTTGATGGACTTGAACCCTTTCTTCTTGAAATATTGGAAAATGGTCCGCACATACAAAATCTGTTGCATCCACTTTGAAAACTTTTTGGCCAAGCCACAAAACCATTGGACCCTAACTACGCAAGGCTTGCAAACCAAAATAAGAGACTTAAAAGTATTCTTATCTCAAGCCTGCCAAATGAGATCATGAAATATGTAATTCATTATAAAACTGCCAAAGAATGTTGACCTACATAATTGTTGGTCATGAAGGTCCCTTTGAAACACGAGATACCAAGATTGCAACTCAGAGGCTGAAATTTAATGCCTTTAAGGAACTTGAAGGTGAAAAGTTGCTCAAACTTACACCATGCTCAAAATCATGTTAAATGACTTAGAAAACAAAGGGGTTGAATTCAATCAACCTAAATTAAATGTCACTTTTGGGAACAATTTACCAAGAAAATGGCTAAGTCCGAATCAGACTCTGAGGGCCAATAACTCTATTAAAAATGTATTTTGGACAGAGTCTTTGGAAAATATAATTAGGAGGGGGACTTGATTGACGAAATCTAAGAATCTGAGACAAAAAGGTTGATCTCTATACCTCTATGTCAATGCTTTGTACACGAACTCTCTTGTGCAACTAAACCAATATCGACATCATCTACACCACCTACTACATCCAAGAAAGCAACAGAAAATCCTCAGTGGTTTGTTAATGAAGGTTTTCTAAAGAAGACATCAGAAGGGTTGTCAATGGAGTTTATTGAGCATTTTCAAGCTGAAGAACGTCGAAGCACACATGATGCAACTGGAACCTTAGAAATAGAAGGGTTAACATTTGATCAGCTCAAAGCTATAACACTGAACACATTCATGGAAAACCCTCCCCAACAAAAAGAACAACCAAATATCTTCCACTCCCTCATCAAACCATCTGAATCACTATCAGACTCAATTATTTGTAATGAGATAAATGGTATGAAAGGGTCAATGGTTGATACAAACTCAAAACTTGCTGACAACATTACTCGGCTCAATGACAAAATCTTTTGGTTGTGACATTTTTGAAAGATAAATGGATGTGTTAATATTGATAAAAGTTGAATTGAGTTAAAGATATGAAAAATGTTTAGTAAAAGTTAGTATTTAAAGGTGAAAATTGGGTTTGTTTTAAAATGTATCCGTGTAAATTTACTCACTTTTCATTTTCAAAAATGGTTACCTGTTTACATGCATTAAAAAAAATAAAAAGACAAGCGGCCGATTTTTACCAATAGTATGAGCCAGTGAAGCAACTCAAGACCATTTGACACAAAAATTGGTGCTTTGGCTGGTACAACGAATGGCGCGCCATTCATCTAAATGAGATGCGTTTGGCGTGTTTTTTTTCCGGGAAAATGCCATTAAAAAAATATTATAATTATATATTAGACAAGTGTCAACATTAGTATTTAAAAAAGTATTTTTTTTTAGTTCGCCACTCTATATATTTTTTTTTGACAAGTATAATATATAAAATTTTTAATGAAATTCTCACTTTTTACTCCTGCCAAGTGCTCTTTAATGGCTTTTAACCAGTGTTCTAAAAGGCGCGCCTTAGCGCCGCAAAGGCGCGAGGCGTCACCTCCACGCCACGCAATAGATCAAGGCGTCGTCTTAAGTCTTGGCATGAGACGAGGTGCGATAAGGCGCAATAAGGTGTATTGGTATTTGAGACGTTTAGGGGATTTACTAGTAATTGGAATTTAGGCATCGTATTTGAGGTTTACTGGTATTTGGCGTTTAGGGATTTACTAGTATTTGAAAAAGATTACAAATGTAAAGAGAGTTTTTTGACTTTATTGCTTATGTATAACACTTTTTGTAAACTCAATGTATATGAAATATGATATACTAATGAAATATAATATAAATCTATAAATACTTTTTACCGTCTTAATTCACGACTTAAAAATGCCATAACACCACGCCTCATGCTAAAACTTAAAGCTTGACAATGCAACCACGTCACGCCTCACGATATTTATAACCTTCTTTTAACTCATATAATTATTCACATAATGGTCATGTTTGGCAACAAGCGTTAAGGAAGCGTTGATAAGCGACAAGCGACAAGCGGTAAGCATTTAAATGAAAAGCTTGTTTGGCAACACTTCCAAGAGCGGTTGAAATGAGCCCAACTGCTCCAAATTGTAATGCTTCATGAAGAAGCGTTTCATTTACTGCTCGAGCATTTGTTTAAGAAATTACAAATGAGCCCACGTTTGAAATGAGCCACGTACATATTACTTTTCAAACCCACGTACATGTTAGTTTTAAAACAATAATATTATTATCCCAAATATGAATTGATACTTACATAGCAGTACATATGACTTTTAAAACATATTACGTAATATCTAACAATTAGTTGAACTTCTTAATAAATGGTTAAAAATAGGAGTACATGTTATATTAAAAAAAAATGTAATTTATGGGTTGGTTCCATATCCAAAGACAATATATTATAAATCACAATTAATTAATATAAAACGCACATTGTAAATAAAAGTTAGCGTATAATGGTGTTTATGTAATATCAATCATGTAAAAGTAATGAGTACCTTATAAATAATAATTTTATTATTTGTTTAATCAAAATTTTGTTTTAATTATTATATGTCCTTTTTCATAATTTTATACTTTATAGTTACAGCTAATGTGGAGTTACCAAACATGTTTTTTAAACAAACAACTACTGCTTACTGCTACTGCTACTGCTTACTGCTGCTACTTACTGCTTACTGCTACTGCTTACTGCTACTTGTCACCAAACATAGCCAATAACAACAAAAAGGATTTTGGAATAGCGTTTGGCGCAAAAACGGCGTTTTTCAATTCATGTTTCCATATTCCTTCCTTCCTTTCTCTCTCTCTCTCTCACACACAACCTAAAAGCAGTTTCATTTCATGCTTTTCAAGTAAAGAAAAGAATCAAAAAATTCATTTGGTTAAAATCATCATAACCCAAACTCACTTTTCACCTAATTAATCTGTCTATTGCTTATTTTCGAAGCAAACAATCAATCATTACAAATGGGATCATCAAGTCAGTATGATTTGTCATTTAAGATCTTGTTGATTGGTGATTCAGGTGTTGGTAAAAGTAGTCTTCTTGTTAGCTTTATTTCTGATGATGCTGCTCAAGATCTTGCTCCTACTATCGGTAATAATCAATTTATTCTTTTCCAATTTTTATTATACTTGCGAAATCTTGATTATGGTTTGACCGTGGATGCAAATCTTACGGGTTTAATTTGTAGTATTGCGAGAAAACAATTCATGGGTTAGAAAAAAAATATGATAAAAGTTTAAGAAATATTTAAAATATTAATTAAAATCAAGGGTATAATAGTCCATTAACGTTACTTGTAATTTAAACATTTAAGTTTAAGGGGTATTATAGGCAATCAACGTTATTTAAATTATAAGCATTTTAAGTTTAAGGAATGCATATGCATGTATTATAAGTAGTAGATATTTTTGATAAATTTTGTGTTATTAGTTCATGTTTTAAGTTTTTTAACTCATTGGTGTTTGTATTCAGAGTTTTGTGTTTTTGTGATTTGTTTGTGATGTTAACACCTTCATACGCATCGGTTTTATGTTTGATTATATATATATGATAGAAACATGTACCAACAATTTTGTTATAAGGTTACTTGTATACGTGTTACAAATGTGTCTATTTCAGTGATGTATGTATTAAGGAAATCCTGTTTTCGACCGACAGGGACTAAATGCCAATATTTTGACTAGTAGTCCACTATTTTTATTAAATTAGTAGTGATTTAAAAGGGCTATAGGTTGACTTTTGAGATCAAAAGCTTATTATGAAATGCAAATGTTTTTTACTAAATTCGAAACTTATCGTATTATACTTGTAGTTTTTGCTATAAGTTTCAATCTGGATGGAAATTTTCTTAGTGAGTCAAAAGTTAATATCCATCTTGTTGGAGTTAAGTAGTCGTTAATTTGACCTCCAAAGTCAGAGTCAGAGTCAAAGGCTAAAAGTCTTCGTTTCTTATTCAGAGGCTCAGTTTGTGCTTATTTTTGCATGTGTTTGTATTCGACAGGTGTTGACTTCAAAATAAAGCAGCTAACGGTTGGTGGAAAAAGATTAAAACTTACAATTTGGGATACTGGTAAGCGTTTCTAATATTATACACATAATATTCCTCTATAGCTTGCTTTATGACAGGTTAACTGTTCATAGATCCATCAGTGTCTTAGCTATGGATTTATCTTCGCATGCTCTAATGTAAACTTGTGAAAGTTGACTTAGGTTTCACTAGTGTAGCAAAAAAAATGTTTGCTATTAAGTACTTTGGATTTCTTTGTCTCTCATTGCCAGACAAAAGTCGAGATTATGGAACAAAGATAGTCTGTTATGAGCACCAAAAAACAGTTTTTAAGAATAGTCTCTTTTTAAACGATTTTGTACAGATGAGTTTACGAGATTTCTTGCAAGCTGAGTCCATCAAATACAAGTGTTTCTCATGTGTGATCTCATAAAATTTTTATTGTAGCTGGACAAGAAAAATTCAGGACATTGACAAGTTCTTACTACAGGGGTGCCCAAGGGATTATTCTTGGTACGTAATGACTATATCTGCACCATTGTCTCCTACTTATTAGAGTTGTAAAACATTTTTTGAAGTATCATTACAGATTGCATATGTTTTAGTAAAATATATTATTTCTGTTATGTAATGTCGTAAATACAAAGTGAACTGTTCATCATATTTATATAATGACCGAATGCCTTTCAACCTCTTTAAGCATAATACTTTGCAGCACATGGCTCATTTGGCTTTTTAAGTTCTATTACTGCTTATAGTCATATAAATTTGCTTATATCTGCATTCCAAAACCTTAAAAACAGTGGTGGAACTCTGTTCCCGAGTATAAAATGGAAAGAAGAGAAATGAAGGGGATAAAAAGGAGAGAAAAGAAGAGGAGATGAAAAAGTTTTGATTTTTAGTTGTGTGTTCCCAAGTTGGAAAGAAGAGAGAAGAAATGGTACCAAATTAGGCCTAAAATTTCACTTCTCTCCAAATCATCCCAATTTGGGAAGAAGATTAGGAGGGGGAATTTGGCATAATTTCCTTCCCTCTTCTCTTCTCTTCTCTTCTCTAAGTTCTCTCCAAAAAATTCTCGGGAACATGATTATTTTTCAATTTCCTCTCCACTTCTCTTCTTTTCTTTCCAAAAAGAAACTCGGGAGTGACTTCTTTAGTGCTTGATTTTATAAGGTAGAAGCAGAACCATACGCAGTTCATATTAGTACTCGCTAACTTTACCTTAAGTAGTTGACAGCTTAGCTGGTATTTGCTTTACTTAATTTGAAATGCTTGATGTAACAATAGTTGCTAATCAAAGTGGTAGGATCCAGGTACTTAACTCTTGGGTGGCTGATTAAGCACCTTTAAGTAATCGGTGAAATCCACAAATGAATATTTTTAGACTAACCAAAGTAGTGTGGAGGCACTTACCTAGATGGCCACTTAGGCTTGTCCAAAGCTGGGATTTTTTTTGCAATTATGGCTTGAGCTTTTCAGTTTTATTGAGTATATGTGGAGTTCAGGATTACATCTTTTGAAATATAAGTGATAATATAGAAATTCAATTAAGCATTCTTCACAATAGTATGGCATTAACTAAAGATCAATTTATAGCTAGTACTCTGTATGACCTCTGCCCTACCAAAAAAATTGCATAAGCTGTGCATTCTGAGTTATTGCTAAAAGTTTAGATACAACTTTTTAAACTATATTTTCAAAATTACTTTGCTACCCAATAACTACGATCACAATATAACTGTAATATACATTCTGATCAACACAGTTGTTTCCACTTTTCGGCATTGTCCTGTTGAGCGATATTATAGTATATGGTCATTAGTCAAAAACATTTATTGGACCTTCTTTTATCTGCTTTCTTTTCGATTGATGGAGGTATTTCATCGAAAAATCTCGAATGCAACCTTCAATTATCATGCTTCTTTAATAATGCCATCGACCGTTAAACATTCAAATTGCCCACTTAATGGCAGAAAGCTCAGTCGCTCAGAAGTACACATACTCATGGAGCGTGGTTCTATTTGCTGAAGGATACTTGTATAGTCCACTTACTCAAGTACCTACATTACATTAACCTCTTAGTAGAATAACGGCTTCAGCTAATAGCTCCGGCACCAGTTAGTTTTGCCAAACGTACGCTAGTTCTAGCACTTACCTTAGTTGTCATTAGAAGAGTAACTAGTCCAATTTCTGCTGATTGCATCATACATCATCTCTTGTCTAGATTTATAATTTCATTTTACATTCTTCCAAGCTTGGTTAGTGATATGTACAAACTTCGTATGTATTTTAGTGTATGATGTTACAAGAAGAGACACCTTCACAAACCTGTCAGAAATATGGGCTAAAGAAATCGAACTTTACTCCACCAATCAGGACTGTGTCAAAATGCTTGTTGGAAACAAAGTTGATAAAGTAAGTTTCTCTATTCCAGTTTCAAATATGATTCTTAACTGATAAATTCAGCTATTTTATTTAATCTTTGAGTTAGACGCCATTTCTTATCTAGTTTTTGTGGTATTTACCTTGTATCTGATAATAAAGTTTAGTAACATGTAAATGATATTGCAGGACACTGAAAGATTTGTAAGCAGGGAAGAAGGCATTGCTCTTGCTAAAGAGCTCAACTGTTTATTTCTTGAATGCAGTGCCAGAACCCCCGAAAATGTACATCAATGTTTTGAAGAGCTTGCACTAAAGGTAACAATAGGAGTAACATGAAATATTCTCTTTATCAAATCATCGATCAATAAAAGGGGTGAAACCCGGCAGACTACTTGTACATCTTTTATTTCATTTTACGAAATGCAATATACTATTGAGTATTGACATTTTTGCTGATATATGGAACATTGGAACGTACTATTTTTGTTGATGATTACTTGCGATGTATTAAGAAAGTATATGCAGTTAGTTGCATTAAAAGGTTAAAATGCAAGTATCTTGTATTAACTTGTTACAAGTTGCATATTTTGATAACAAAGGGCAAGTGAGGGCATTAAATGGTTAGTAAAGAAAAATTATGTTGCACTTCTCAGTAAAAAGTGAATAGCATGTTGCATTTTCTTGCAGTTTGCCCACTAGAAAAGAGATGGCTCTGATTTAGAAAATGGGAAATCACCAAACTAGCCCACTCGAAATGTCTCCCTGAATTTTCCCTCTATTTCGCGACTAGGTGTCGCAAAATACCTTTTTATGTCACCAAATTAAATATTCGGGGATTTAAGTGAATTTTCAACATCGAAAAAAAGTAATGTTAGCGACACATGCCGAGATATAGAGGGTCAATTTGGTCAAACCTTAAAAAGAACTGCTCAAAATGGTGGTCATGTCTCGAGATGGTTAGTTGGTGATTGTCTCTTTCGAATTTAGGTCTTGTGTTTATACTCAATAATTCGGACACACGATACTCACTTATTATGGTTCATAACCCAGATAATGGAGGTTCCGAGTCTTCTGGAAGAAGGGTCTACAGTAGTGAAGAGAAATATATTGAAGCAAAAACCAGAGAACCAGGCTGCACCTACAAACGGCTGTTGTTCATAGACAATGCTCCATTGCTCTCTTTGAAATGCCCGTGGTCTTGACCAGTGTTGCTAATGGACCCATATGGTAGCTACCTCCATGACAAACCTTAACACGCATGTAAATCATTGATTTCTTTAGCTACAAAGCTAGTGCTTGAGCTTGTGTAAAGTCAGTTGCGTTTCTTATTTCACTGTATCTTTGTGTCTATTTTCTTTAAGAGGAATATAAAGAATCTAGTGTGCTTTGTATATAAACTTGAAGTTCTGAAATCCGCCTTTAGCTTTCATGATAATGGGAAGTGCTTTAGCCTTTATGTAGATTAATTTCCTTTATAAAAAATCTAAACAAAGGATGTGCCAGAAGTTTATCATCCTTGTGAACTGTCGCAGAACTAGATACTCCATCCGTCCCAAAATTTAAGTCCAATTTGACTTTTCCAAAGTCTTTATATTCTGACTTTTACTCTAATTATTATTATTATTATTATTATTATTATTATTATTATTATTATTATTTTGTTATATAATACTTGATGCAAAGTATACTAATGAAAATGCATTTAAAACACAAATCTATTTATATATTTTGTATCAAATATTATATAACACGAAAAAAAAATAATTAAGGTCAAAGTCGGAATAAAAAGACTTTGAAAAGGTCAAATTAGAATTAAATTTTGGGCTGGAGGGAGTAGTACCTATGAATTGGATTTGTTAATATAATAGTCCAACATACGATCATATAATAGTCCACTAACATCCCGAATGACTCAATGAAGTTGTTAATAAGAGATAGTGTAGCATACTTTTGTAAGTTTATCAGACATATATGCAAATACTATTACATGTCTTTAATTAGTAGTTTACCATATTTTCGAAAATACTACTTAATTCGTATGTATAATATACTAATATCTTGATCACTTTCACTTTTTATCATTCTAAAAAGATGGTTTTAGATATACAAACACAATTTTCCTTCCTCTTGTGTTGATGTGTATTGCTATCTACACTTATTAACATCAGTAAAGCAAATAACTACTCGTTGACGACGACAACAAAAAGATAAGATATTTGTTGGAATTTTTGATATTTACGATGATGCATACTAATTAAAAATTATCCTCTCTTTTTGCATTTTTCTTAGCACTTGATTGTTTTATAGCAACTTTAACTATAACTAAAGAGGTGATTTATTTTAAAAACTAAGTTTTTGTTACATACTGAGGGATAAATCCTCACCATCTATCTAGTTTGATCTAATGCTGAGGATTAACCTAAGATTTAATATGGAAACTTAAGTTCATATATATATATATATATATATATATATATATATATATATATATATATATATATATATATATATATATATATATATATATTTTAACATTTTTTTTGCCTTTTTTTGAATCATGTTGGATTTTTTTTCCTTGCCTTTTTTTGGAATCACGTTATTATAATCAAGTTTATTTATTTATTTATTTATTTTTATAAATCAAGTTTTCTTTTTCTTTATATATATATATATATATATATATATATATATATATATATATATATATATATATATATATATATATATATATATATATAAATTCACGTTTTTTTTCACTTTACAACGTTTTCGTCCGTTTTTGTCTGTTTTCACATGTTTATATGCGTTTTCAGATGTTTTTGTCTGTTTTCGTCCATTTTTTTACGTTTTCTTCTGTTTTCAGACGTTTTTATATGTTTTCGTCCGTTTTTTACGTTTTCGCCTGTTTTCAAACATTTTCGTCTGTTTTTATACGTTTTCTTCCGTTTTTATACGTTTTTGTCCGTTTTCATCCGTTTATATACGTTTTCATCCGTTTTCGTCTGTTTTTACACGATTTTGACCGTTTTATACGTTTCTGCACGTTTTTATACGTTTTTGTACTTTTTCATATGTCTTCATATGTTTTCGTCCGTTTTCGGACATTTTCGTCCAAATTTATACATCTTTGTCCATTTTTAAACGTTTTCATCCGTTTTCGTTAGTTTTCTACATTTTCGTCTATTTTCTTACGTTTTCGTCTATTTTTAAATGTTTTCAGCAACTTTCAGACGTTTTCATACGTTTCTGAATATCACAAGTGATATTCTGAATATCACAAGTGATTTTCAACTAATGTTTTGTAACATGAAAATCACAATTGATATTCTAAATATTACAAGTGATTTTCAAATAATGTTTTGTAACATGAATATCACTTGTAACTGAATATCACTTGTGATATTTAGAATATCACTTGTAATTTTCTGGATATCACTTGTGATATTTAGAATATCACTTGTGATATACAGAATATCACTTGTGATTTTCATGTTACAAAGTATTAATTGAAAATCACTTGTGATATTTAGAATATCACAAGTGATTTTCTGAATATTACAAGTGATACTCTGAATATCACAAGTGATTTTCAACTAATGTTTTGTAACATGAAAATCACAAGTGATATTCAGAAAATTACAAGTGATATTCAGAATATTACAAGTGATTTTCACGTTTTTTTTAATTCACGTTTTTTTTTTCTTTTCACTTTCATACGTTTTCGTTCGTTTTCATACGTTTTCGTCTGTTTTCATACGTTTCTGAATATCACAATTGATATTCTTAATATTACAAGTGATATTTTGAATATCAATTGTGATATTTAGAAACGTATAAAAACAAAAAAAAAAACATAAGAAAAAGAACGAATACGTATGAAAGCGTAAAAACACGCCTGAAAACGTATGAAAAATTGATGAAAACGGACCAAAACGTATAAAAACTGCCAAAAACGTATAAAACTGCTGAAAACGTATGAAAACAGACGAAAATATTTGAAAACGGATAAAAGTACATAAAAACGAACGAAAAAATTTATGAATGTATGAAAACGGACAAAAACGAATGAAAAAACATATATAAAAATAGATGAAAACATCTAAAATGGGCGAAAACTTATAAAAGCAGAAGAAAACGTAAAAAAAACAGACGAAAACATATAAAAACGGATAGAAATGTTTGAAAACGTATAAAAACTACTGAAAATGTATGAAAATGGACGAAAACGTTTGAAAAGGGACAAAAATATACAAAAACGGACAAAAACGTTTGAGTATCACAGAATATCATTTGTGATATTCAGAAACGTATGAAAACATCTAAGAATGGCCGAAAAAATTCAAAAACGGACGAAAACCTATGTAAATGGACGAAAACGTTTGAAAAAGGACAAAACTGTAAGAAAACAGACGAATATGTAGGAAAACGGATGAAAACATCAGAAAATGTATAAATACGGACGAAAACGTTTGAAAACGGACAAAAATAGAAGAAAACGTATGAAAATAGACGAAAACAAATGTAAACGTATAAAAACAGACAAAAACGTATAAAACGGATAAAATCGTGTAAAACCGGACGGAAACGTATGAAAATGGACGAAAACGTATATAAACTTATGAAAACGGACAAAAATGTATGAAAACAGACGAAAACGACTGAAAACAGATGAAAACATATAAAAACGGATGAAAACGAACAAAAACATCTGAAAACGTATAAAAAACTGCTGAAACGGACAAAACATATGAAAACAGACAAAAATGGAAAAAAAATGGACGAAAACGTATAAAAACGGACGGAAATGTTTGAAAACAGACGAAAACGTAAAAAAATGGACGAAAACGTATAAAAAGGGATGAAAACGACTAAAACCAGACGAAAACGAACAAAAACGTCTGAAAACGTATATAAACATGTGAAAACAGACAAAAACGAACGAAAACGTAATAAAGTAAAAAAAAACGTGAATTTATATATTAAAAAAATAATAATAAAAATAAAAAAAACTTGATATAAAAAAATGTGATTCAAAAATAATAATAATAAAAAACTTGATTTAAAATAACGTGATTAAAAAAAAGGGAAAAAAGAAAATGATCTAAAAAAAGTGATTAATAAGAAGGCAAAAAAAAAATGTTAAAAAAAATGAATAAAAAAAACAAAAAGACAAAGAAAAAGAAAAAAAAAAAAAAAAAAAAAAAAAAACATGGAATTAGGTTTTCATATTAAATGTTAGGTTAATCCCACCATTAGATCAAATTAAATGAATGGTGAGAATTTGTCCCTTAATATGTAAAAAAAACTAGTCTCTAAATGAACTTTTCTCTATAACTAAAACACAATACATAACAATCTATTTGGCCTTTTATGCAAACAACTATTTCCGCCTTTCTCGTAACCTCGTCAAGTTAGATTAAATTTCATTGTATGATCATATCAAATTATTCTATATTATAAAGCATGAATGCCTACTATTATTAGAATACTTAAAATTAATCCTTACAATTTTTAAAGCTAAAAATACAACAACCAATGCTACTTATAGAAATTTCCCAAATATTTAAATCTAGCATACAATTAATACTAACATTAAAATACAATAAATAAATCATTATGTACATTAAATACAATTAGTTAACTGGTCAATAAATACAATTAATGCACTTATTAAAACACCCCTTACATAAGAAATACAAATTATCAAACATATTATACAACCAACTTAAACACAATTCCTGCATTAAATGTGACTAATACAAATAATCAAGGTTTTCAAGATCGGGATCCTACCCAGGATCGTTTTCGTCTTTGCAAGATCGTGATCGTAAGATCGGATCGGGATCTTAAGATCCTGCTATAATGTCATTTTATTAATAGTTTTTGTAATATTATACAAATGTACAATGTATTATATATCATAAACACAAAATTATATGAATTTTTCATCGAAATGTTGTCCTAAATTATGATTATGAAATATTTAATAAGATTAACATGTTGTTTTTTTAATTTTACAAAAAATAATCCAAAAAATTACAGTTTTTTAGTTTGTTATCCGAGAAAAGTAGGATCGGATCGGATTAGATCTTAAGATCCTATGGTTAAGATCGGGATCCTATAAGATCTTAAGATTTTAAAGATCCTATGTAAGATCCGGATCGTTTTTGCTTTGCAGTATCGTAAAATCGTAAGATCCTAAGATCAGGATCGGGATCCTGACAACCATGCAAATAATAAAGCATATTATACAAATATTCAAGCCCAAACGGGCAATGGGCTCGAGCACGAACGAGCACGGGTCAAACGGGCTCGAGCCCGAACGGACACGAGCTAAACGAAATTTTTGATATCCGTAAATTTATTGTCAAAAAGAACATAGTAAACTGAAATATGTTCACATATTGTACAAACAAAAAAAACTAATAATAATAATAATAATAATAATAATAATAATAATAATAATAATAATAATAATAATAATAATAATAATAATAATAATAATAATAATAATAATACAAATTAAGCAAAATTTCTTCAAACTTTTGCAATAGAAAACTAATCAGGAAAGCTTTTGCCAAAAAACGTACAAATAAAATAAATTATTAGCCGAAAAAATTAAATTACAGGATGCCGGCAGCTGCATCGCGCGGGGACCCTGCTAGTATTATAAAGTAGTTAAACCCATAATCAACTAACTTAATAATTTGCATTTATTATTAAATATACATAATTATAAGTAAAGGTTGTCACAACAGCTAGTTATAACTCCCGTGCACGCACGGGGTTTACACATAAATCAAATTTATTTTAAAAATTTGTTTTACTATATGAACATATAAGAATTTACTCGTGAAAATTGTGATATAAAATTATAAGTACAACTAATAAATATGCATGAGTTTGTTATTATGTATCAATATCTATTAATATTTTGTACAAAATTTTATTGGATGAAAGATTTAACTTTATTTAGCTAACATAGATGTTGAGCTTGTTGTTGTTGTTTAACTTTAACTATTAATATCATGTTGTACAAAATGTGTGAGTTTAGTATCACCTAATGAGCGTCGATGAAGTTAAAATATACTCCGTAAAGTTTTTTTTTTTAATTTATTTTTCCGGATATCCGTATATAAACTTTAAATAATAATTACATGAGTCGTTGTTATAAGTACAATCGCGTATATATATTTGATATCATGTTGTACAAAATGTGCGATTTTAGTAGCACGAGCGCTGTCGTTGTTATAAGTTAAAATATATATGTATATAAACTTTTATTTAGCTGACATAGATGTTGAGGTAGATGCTGTTGTTTAACTTTTAACAATTGGTATCATGTTGTACGAATTGTGCGAGTTTAGTAGAACATATTGAGCTGATTATGTTAAAATATACTCATAAAGTTTTTCAAAAATGTTTTCAAGATATCCGTATATAGATTTTAAATAATAATTACGTGAGTCGTTGTTATAAGTACAATCACGTATATTTATTTTCATATCACAATAATTCGTGACTAAAATTTGATATTTATATTACCATTAATAATAATTTAGTTGTATTTAATATTCAAATCCGTGTACGCATAGATTA
>JARVZY010009472.1:0-28688 GCA_030686995.1 Artemisia argyi
CTACGGATCAGACTGCCTCGGCCTTTCTTTGAATGATGTTTTTAAGGGTTTGCATATCTCCATTTTGACTATGGGTATAGGTATTGCAAACCCTTTGTGAAGCTATTGTTACTACAATCTTTCCGTTGTGAACCTTGTTTCGGAGTCCGGGTACCTCCATTTTGAACATGGGTTTAGGTATTCCGGACTCGCCGTGAAGCTCTTATTTCTTCCTCGTTGCAGATGTAATGGCATAGGGTATTTGATGTTCCGTTATTTTGTAGGATAGTTTCTTCGAAACAATTTGATGTATTTGGTGGCTATGTAATAGAATCATTCTATCTTTTGTTATTCCGTTATTCCGGAACACCTAATGTAACTAATTTTGATCGGATGAATATATATCATTTATCTTTGTTATTTTTATTATGTATACGCTGTGTTATGTACGTTCTGGGACATTTATGCCTTTCAACTATTGGTTTTATATTGCATCCGTCTTACTTTATGGATCAATCATGGTTACTTTCGTATTTTTATCTTAGTCAATACTTATTTGGAGTTTTATTATATCGGACCACTTGTACCTTTCGGTTTTTAGCCTCGAATAACGTCCACTTAGATAATACCCACATGGGGTTTCGTTATTGTGGACAACTTGTGCCCTTCGGATCTTGGCCTTAGATTATACCCACTTGGGATTTTATTATACCGGACAACTTGTGTCCTCTGGCTCTTGGCCTTAGATTATACTCACTTGGGGTTTTGTTATTACGGACAACTTGTGCCCTTCGGCTCTTGGCCTTAGATTATACCCACTTGGGATTTTATTATACCGGACAACTTGTGTCCTCCGGCTCTTGGCCTTAGATTATACCCATTTGGGGTTTTGTTATTACGGACAACTTGTGTCCATCGGCTCTTGGCCTTAGATTATACCCACTTGGGGTTTTGTTATTACGGACAACTTGTGTCCTTCGGCTCTTGGCCTTAGATTATACCCACTTGGGGTTTTGTTACTACGGACAACTTGTGTCCTTCGGCCCTTGGCCTTAGATTATACCCACTTGGGGTTTTGCTTCATGCTAAGTAATTTTACATTAAGACAAGAACAAATTTTCTTGCGGCCCAACTGCATAATATGCTTTATTGATAATAAGAAGATGGCTCATGCCTTACAATAAGTCTATTGGAATCACTGATTACATAAAACATTTTTTCAAATTGATTGCATGCCAGGTTCGAGGTACTTATGTGTCATCCATGGTTTGTAGCTTGTATGTTCCGTGTTGGTATGCTTCTGTTATCCGATAGGGACCTTCCAAGTTTGGCCCTAATTTTCCTTGATCTTCTACTCTGCTTGCCTCGTTCTTCCGATACACAAAGTCCCCTACCTTGAACGCCTCAGGCCTAACCCTTCGGTTGTAGTATTGTTCCACCTTCTTTTTGTACTTAGCTTCTCTTATTGCTGCCATTTCTCTCCTTTCTTCCAACAAATTCAAGTTTAAACCGATTTCATCATCGTTGTCTTCCGCGTTTGCCATCATGGTCCGAAAGGTAGGCATACCGATTTCCGCTGGGATGACCACTTCGCTTCCATAAGTCAGGCTAAAGGGGGTTTCTCCGTTACTAGTTTTTAGGGTGGGATGCCCACAATATGTTCGGTAACTCATCTACCCATCCGGCTCTTTCCCTTCCAAGTCGTGACTTGAATCCTTTCATCAGGTTTTTGTTTGCTCTTTCCACCAATCCGTTGGCCTGAGGGTGAGCTACGGCCGTGTTGATTTGTGTGATATTCAATCTCTCGCACCAACTTTTGAATGGATCTCCCACAAAATTACTTCCATTATCCGTGACGATTATCTTGGGCAAGCCGAACCTGCAGACGATGTTATTCCACACAAAATTTTTCACTTCTTTTCCGGTCGTCTTGGCCAGGGGTTTTGCTTCCATCCACTTAGTAAAATAGTCAATGGCTACGATCACATATTTGACCTTACCTGGAGCTTCGGGTAAAGGTCCTAGCACATCTATTGCCCATTGGAAGAACGGCCACGGAGCCATGACGGAGGTTAAGATAGTTTTTGGTAATTTAGGGACTGGAGCGTGTATCTGGCATGAGTCACACTTCTGGATAACTTCTCTGGCGTCCCGGTGCATGGTTGGCCAATAATAGCCTTGCCTCATTAGTTTAGCTACAACGGATCGTGGTCCGGAGTGCATGCCACATGCTCCTTCGTGCACTTCCCGGATGACATAATTAGCCTGGAGAGGTCCTACACATCGTAGCATGGGTCCTAGATAGGATTTTTTGAATAGTACATCATCGATCAGTGTGTAGTGGCTTATTTTCATACGAAGGTTTCGGGCTTCATTCAGGTCTTCCGGCCATTTCCCTTCTTTTAAGCATCGGAGTATGGGCGACATCCAGTTTTCTTCCTCTTCTTCAACTATTGCACTGATTATCTCTTCTTCGGTGGATGGTTTCTCCAACACTTCCACTAAGATTTCTTTTGTTAAGTGATTGAACGCTACGGATGCTAGTTTGCTTAGTACGTCTGCTTTTTGGTTTTGTGCCCTCGGAATATTCCTTATCTTAAAACGTTTGAAGCAAGCAATATATTCTTTAGCCTTAGCGAGATATTTGGTCATGCTTTCCGTGTATGCAGTGAATTCTCCATTGATTTGACTTGCCACCAGGTTTGAGTCCACCCTTACGTCCAGCGCTTCTATATGCATTTCTCTTGCGATTCGTAGTCCGGAAAGGAGTGCTTCGTATTCTGCTCCGTTGTTAGTAGCTTCAAAGTTTAGTCTAAGGGCATACGTATATTCTTCTTTTTCTGGACTAATCAACACTAACCCCACTCCGGAACCTTTTTTACTGGAGGCTCCGTCAGTATACAAGATCCATTCTCCAGTTTGGGAGACATTGCATATCTCCTTGCCCTTCCTTTTTGGATCCGGATAGACAGTTCCGATGGGTACTTCATTGATGAAATCAGCTAACACTTGTCCTTTGACGGCATTTCTGGGAACGTAGGTGATGTTGTAAGCTCCTAGTTCCACCGTGTATTTGGCTAATCGTCCGGAAGACTCAGCTCGGTTTAGCACTTGTTTGATAGGATGATCTGTTATGACCTTGATAGGGTGAGCTTCGAAATATCGTCTTAGCCTTCTGGATAGATGTAGCAGCGTTAAAGCCAACTTTTCAACCGGAGCGTATCTTTTCTCGGCTTCATGCAATGTTCGGCTTACGTAATGGACAGGGATCTGTCGTCCTTCCCTTTCGACCATCATTACCCCGCTTATTGCCTCCGTTGCTGCCGATAGGTATAGGTACATGTCTTCCTTTGGTTTTGGGGTTGTTAAGCATGGTAGTTCCAGGATCATCTTCTTCATTTCCTGAAAAGCTTTTTCTGCTTCCTCCGTCCATTGGTATCTTTCTTTGTTATCTTTGGTAATGTTCTTCAAAGTTTCAAAGAAGGGCAAGGATCTTTCGGCAGATTTTGATAAGAAGCGGTTTAATGCAGCCAACTTGCCACTTAAACTTTGCATTTCCTTTAGTGATTTTGGAGATTGCATATCGGCGATTGCTCGGGTTTTCTTAGGATTAGCTCTAATTCCTTCGGAAGTTATCATATATCCGAGAAACTTACCTTCTTCAACTCCGAAAGAACATTTCTTAGGGTTTAATTTCATATTGATTTCCCGGAGATTATTAAATGTTTCTGCAATATCGGCCAGAAGCTCTTTCTCCGTTTGGCTTTTAATGACCATGTCATCTACATACACTTCCAAATTTATGCCAATTTGCGTTCGGAAGGCGGAGTCTACCAGCTTCTGATAGGTTGCCCCGGCATTTTTCAATCCGAACGGCATTTTGACATAGCAGTATGTCCCATGATCAGTATAGAAGGCTGTTTTTTCCTCGTCTTCCTTTGCCATTTGTACCTGGTGATAACCTTTGTAAGCATCTAGGAAACACTTATATCGGAATCCCATTACCGACTCAATCTTCCAATCTATCTCCGGCATCGGATAATAGTCTTTTCGGCACGATGAGTTGAGATTTTTGAAGTCGATGCACATCCTCCAACTCCCGTCCGGCTTTTTTACTAACACGGGATTGGATATCCAGGTTGGGTATCGGACGGGCCTGATTATCCCTGCTTTTAACCATTCTTCTACGTCCTTGATTATAGCTTGGTTCTTTTCTTCCGAAAAGAATCTCTTCTTTTGAGCAACAGGTTTGTCCTGAACATTCACATTGAGTTTGTGTTCCGCCGCCCATCGGGGAACACCCGTCATGTCCGAAGGTTCCCATACGAAAACGTCATGACTATTTTTAAGCAACGTTATTAGCTGCCTTCTTCCTTCTTTTGAATTTTTTTTTTCCTATTGTCACCAATTGCTCTGGGTAAGCCGGATGAACTAATATCTCTTCGATTTCTGTTGTTCCTTCTTCTGTCGCGGGCTCCGGAAGACCTTCAATCTTTATTTCTTTTTCCATCAAGAATTTTTCTTCTAGCTTCCTGCATTCCGATATGATGACAGATCGGGTAACCAAAGTGGCAATACCTCTTGGTGTCGGGAATTTCATCATGGCATGTATTGTGGAAGGGATAGCTCTTAATTTCTTCATTCCGGAACGTCCCAGTATTACGTTCTATGGAGAGGGGGATCTTACTACTGCAAATACCATAGTTTTCCGACGATATAGTCCTTCGTTTCCGAAGCACACTTCTAGCTCTAGTTTGCCCAACGGATTTATCGCTTCTCCGGCGAATCCGACTAGCGGTGTGTTCGTTTTTGTCAGTCGGGACTGGATAGAGGGGTCAAGGTTTAGAAAGCAATGTTCATACATTACTTCTATTGAAGCGCCTTGGTCTACGTATATCTTGTGTACAGTATACCCTTCGATCTCTGCCTCCACTATCAATGGTTCTTCGGAAGCATCTCCAGGGAGTATGGGAGGGAAACTTATAGGAGTGTTCAACCATTCCTCTTCCTGATCCATGATTTTTCGTTTGTATTTTCTTGTCGGATATCGAATCATATTGATGATTCGTCCTTGGTTGGTGTGATTGTTATTTCTCTGGGGTGCTCTCTCCCTTTGCCGAACATCTCTGATCAGGTGATCCAGTTTGCCCGTCTCCATAGCTTTTTTGAGTTGTTCTTTTAGGTTGTGACAATCGTTGGTGAGGTGACCCTTTTCCCCATGATAGTCACAATACTTATCCATGTTTTCTCTGGCAGGTCTTCCTCTCAATGGAGGTGGTGCCGGAAGTCTAAGATGGTGTTCAGTTGCTAGGATTTATTTGGGAGCTTTCGAAAGTACGTTTAAGTCTAAGGGCCGGACATCCCTCCGGTTTACATCATTGCGGCGGTAATCCGTTCCGTACTCATTCCTGTTTGGGTTTTCATTCCTGGCTTGCCTGTAAGGCGCATAGTGATCATTTCGCCTGAGTTGGAATTCTTCCCGATGAGTATCTCGCCTACGATTCTGTCACAACTCACGATTTCAGGTCATTTCAGGTCATTTCGGGAACTTTGGAAAAACACTATTCATAAATCACTATTCATCAAAACACTATTCATCGTTTTACTATTCATCGTTTTCGAGGTCATTTTGATATTCTGAGAAACTTTTGGAAAATTTACTATTCACTAAACACTATTCATTTCCGGAAAAGTTTTCATCATTCACTTGCATTACACATTTCATCGTAAATTTAGTTTACGGGTATTCAAATTCGCGTAACCGGATTGGTTTAGGTGCGAATTCATTTCATTAGTGTTAAGTACACTGCATACGGACTGGGGATAGTCTGCATATCATCATAACAGCATTTTCATGTTATACCACTCTCAGGATTTTCAAATTTCTATATTCAGTACATTTAACGTTTTTACGTATACGTAATTATAATAAACGTTAACACCCGGTTTATACACGACGAATATATCTAAATATTCCCACAATGGTCCTGACATATTTTTATATCCATTTTTACATCATAAAAGTTATAACATTCAGTTACCCAGTATTTTGGAAATTTATTTTATTTATAACGTACGCGTATGAATATAACGACGGTTTTCGTGAAAACTAAACAATAATCACCCGATCACTCAGTAAATGTACCCAACATAATTTTAACATTTTTATAACTTTATTTTGACAAGTTTAGTCATTATTTCATATTTCATATTTTTTTACGATGCCCGAATTTACGTTTCGCGACTTAACAGTTTACGGTTTGCGATTAACGGAACCAAAACCGACTCCGTGGACTAGATAATACTCAAATTTTCTACATCCTCTTCCTAAATTCAGCATGTGCCCCATTTTTAACCCCTAGCATTAACTTACCATTATTTAACAAATAAACCTATTATAACTTTACTAAATCAAAATCAAGAATCATTATCCATGCTTTTTAGAAAGAACAAAGTTCATCTTTCTCCATCCTTACTCCAAACCCACGACCATAATCAAGCTCATAGATCAAGTGATCATTTTCCATGAAGTAAAACACAAAAGTTGTTCATTTTACAAGTCTAATCAAGAATCAAGCAACAAAAACACAAGAACATCAAGCATAATCATCCTATAATCATCTCATTTTATCAAGTAAGTTTTCAACTTTATTTTTACATGAAACATCTTATATTTACTTGTATTACATGATTTTCATGCTAAAAATCATGTACAACTAGCTATACCACTCTTTATTTTGTCTAAAATGAAACATACAAGCCCTAACTTTTTAGTTATGAATCCCCTTGCTATACTAACTTGGTTAGGAGTCCATGGCACCCTAAGAAGGTGTATGGTAGGATTAGATTAGTCATGTGGTGATTACAAGAGGTTTGGTGATGGTAGAAATTAGTTTTTAACCTTGAAAACTTGATTTGGAACCTATTTTAGACATGCTGTCCCGTATTGTAAAAATCTGGAAAATCAGTAAACACCAAGGAAACTTTGGCAAAATTTTTAGAAAATACTTTCAAAAACGAATCCGTAGGCGAAAGAACGGATTAAAAAGAGTCTATAACGAAGGAGTTATGATTTTTGCAAGATTGTAGACGAAAAGTATTTTTCTGAAAATGTATGCTGTTGGACGTTTTTCATTGGACAAAAAGAGACTTTAGACGTAACCCGGAGGGGCCGAGCTTTCCAAAATATATTACTACATACTAAGACGAAACCGTGGATATAAAGAACAAGTAAAACGGACAAGTAACGACAAAGATATACTCGTTTGAATATCGGCTAAAACCCTTTTATATTTGACAGCTTTTAATATAATTTGGCGCAAAAACTACGAAGTGCATTTTTAAGCTAAACATGATATCAAGTACCGAGCTTTATAACTAACGTAGTATTAGTTATTATGAGTATGTTTTCATCATTTCAAGGATTACAACCCGAGTATTTCAACGTCAACATGAGAACTTACGTTATATATATATAAGTATATATATTATAACTAGCCATTTATATTTTCTAATAGCAATATTTTTCCAAATACTTGGATTATATATTTTGATAACACAAGTGTTTTTCAAAGAGTAGAGTGGTATAGAAACATGAGCATGGACATTCATAAACATCATTTGGTGATTTATATGAGATCATTCATCATTCATTTTAGGTTGCGGTTTGAGATCGAACCTCATTTCTATGTATACACTTTTGTCATCGTAGCTGTTGCATCAGGTGAGTCATAGCCCCTACTCTTTTAAATTGTTTTGTCAACTTTTGGGGGAGAATACATGCTCGTTTTTATTTGAACTTGACTTAAACTTTTGACCCTAATGTACCGTACGTGCTTTGACTTAAAGTCTCCCTTGTTCGGAGCAACACTATGAAGTCTCCCTTGTTCGGAGCAACGTTATAAAGTCTCTCATGTTCAGAGCATCTTAATAAATCTCGCCATGGTGGAGTGACTAATAAATCTTTGCCAAGTCGGTAAAGTGACTAATAAATCTTTGCCTAGGTGGCGGAGTGACTTGAAGTCTCCCATGTTCGGAGCAACATTATAAAGTCTCCCTTGTTCGGAGCGGCCTTGACCTTTTATTGACCACGGGTGTTTGACTACTAGACTTAAACTATTTTAGCAGTGGGTTGTAAACACACAGGTTACAAGTCTCTTATGGCGGGACTTGCAACTGAGTGGATTTACGATGCCTTTGCTGTGTGATCATTTTTCTATATACTTTATTTGTTAAACAAACTCTATGAACTCACCAACCTCGTGTTGACACTTTAGCATGTATTTTCAGGTTTTAACCTATGGCACGCTACAGGAGGTTTTGGCAGGGCATGGCATGGTCATAGAAGACTCTGATAATTTATATGGGGACCGTTTTAACTATTTTAATGGCCTACTTCCGCACCACTTTTAACAATGTAAAAATCAACATTTTGATTTAACTATTTTAATCTAAATGATTCAAGTGCAAACTATTTTTGAACTAGTGTTGTATACCGATTGAGTTACACCCCAGCTACATGTATGCTTCCGCTGGACCCGATCTTGGGGGTGTAACAGATTGGTATCAGAGCTTTGGCTATAGCGAACTAAGTGTTTTTAAAACCTAGACTATAGCTACTTTCAAGAAAACTTAACCCTATGACCGTCACGTGCCTGCCTGCCAAGCTGAAGCCTCATTTGTGGTTAGTTGCTGACATAGGTGATGAGACTGTGTCTCATTATCTGATATATTATATTCATTTATTATAGTTGATTACTATAATTGTTTTTCATATAAGCATGTTCACGTATCATATATGTCACCGCATTATGTTTTTCCTTGCATAATTTCATCATTTGACCTCGAGTTTGGTCACCTGTCTTAGTCTTTCTGAACGTCTTGGTATTTGTGAAGGACATAGTATTAGTATAACTGAACTGAGTATTTCAAAATTCATGGAACCTCGGTGGAATATAGACTAGTCACCTATATTCAACCCGGGATAGTGGGACATAGGCTGACTACCTATATCCGACTCAGAAATGAATTTTGCAACACTGAGAATGGTTATAATAAAATTCTGTCTGGATTGAATCCTTTACTCATTTTCCAAATGTTTCATGCATGTGTGTGTATACCCTCATTGTCAGAACATTCATACTTTTCATCACCTTTTCACCAATATGTTTTCAGAGACCAACATAAACTGAACTTCGGGACGAAGTTCCTTTTAGAGGGGAAGACTGTCACAACTCACGATTTCAGGTCATTTCAGGTCATTTCGGGAACTTTGGAAAAACACTATTCATAAATCACTATTCATCAAAACACTATTCATCGTTTTACTATTCATCGTTTTCGAGGTCATTTTGATATTCTGAGAAACTTTTGGAAAATTTACTATTCACTAAACACTATTCATTTCCGGAAAAGTTTTCATCATTCACTTGCATTACACATTTCATCGTAAATTTAGTTTACGGGTATTCAAATTCGCGTAACCGGATTGGTTTAGGTGCGAATTCATTT
Source organism: Artemisia argyi (assembly GCA_030686995.1). Classification (NCBI taxonomy): domain Eukaryota; kingdom Viridiplantae; phylum Streptophyta; class Magnoliopsida; order Asterales; family Asteraceae; genus Artemisia; species Artemisia argyi. The sequence continues at coordinate 9,490 of JARVZY010009472.1, forward strand.
CATTAGTGTTAAGTACACTGCATACGGACTGGGGATAGTCTGCATATCATCATAACAGCATTTTCATGTTATACCACTCTCAGGATTTTCAAATTTCTATATTCAGTACATTTAACGTTTTTACGTATACGTAATTATAATAAACGTTAACACCCGGTTTATACACGACGAATATATCTAAATATTCCCACAATGGTCCTGACATATTTTTATATCCATTTTTACATCATAAAAGTTATAACATTCAGTTACCCAGTATTTTGGAAATTTATTTTATTTATAACGTACGCGTATGAATATAACGACGGTTTTCGTGAAAACTAAACAATAATCACCCGATCACTCAGTAAATGTACCCAACATAATTTTAACATTTTTATAACTTTATTTTGACAAGTTTAGTCATTATTTCATATTTCATATTTTTTTACGATGCCCGAATTTACGTTTCGCGACTTAACAGTTTACGGTTTGCGATTAACGGAACCAAAACCGACTCCGTGGACTAGATAATACTCAAATTTTCTACATCCTCTTCCTAAATTCAGCATGTGCCCCATTTTTAACCCCTAGCATTAACTTACCATTATTTAACAAATAAACCTATTATAACTTTACTAAATCAAAATCAAGAATCATTATCCATGCTTTTTAGAAAGAACAAAGTTCATCTTTCTCCATCCTTACTCCAAACCCACGACCATAATCAAGCTCATAGATCAAGTGATCATTTTCCATGAAGTAAAACACAAAAGTTGTTCATTTTACAAGTCTAATCAAGAATCAAGCAACAAAAACACAAGAACATCAAGCATAATCATCCTATAATCATCTCATTTTATCAAGTAAGTTTTCAACTTTATTTTTACATGAAACATCTTATATTTACTTGTATTACATGATTTTCATGCTAAAAATCATGTACAACTAGCTATACCACTCTTTATTTTGTCTAAAATGAAACATACAAGCCCTAACTTTTTAGTTATGAATCCCCTTGCTATACTAACTTGGTTAGGAGTCCATGGCACCCTAAGAAGGTGTATGGTAGGATTAGATTAGTCATGTGGTGATTACAAGAGGTTTGGTGATGGTAGAAATTAGTTTTTAACCTTGAAAACTTGATTTGGAACCTATTTTAGACATGCTGTCCCGTATTGTAAAAATCTGGAAAATCAGTAAACACCAAGGAAACTTTGGCAAAATTTTTAGAAAATACTTTCAAAAACGAATCCGTAGGCGAAAGAACGGATTAAAAAGAGTCTATAACGAAGGAGTTATGATTTTTGCAAGATTGTAGACGAAAAGTATTTTTCTGAAAATGTATGCTGTTGGACGTTTTTCATTGGACAAAAAGAGACTTTAGACGTAACCCGGAGGGGCCGAGCTTTCCAAAATATATTACTACATACTAAGACGAAACCGTGGATATAAAGAACAAGTAAAACGGACAAGTAACGACAAAGATATACTCGTTTGAATATCGGCTAAAACCCTTTTATATTTGACAGCTTTTAATATAATTTGGCGCAAAAACTACGAAGTGCATTTTTAAGCTAAACATGATATCAAGTACCGAGCTTTATAACTAACGTAGTATTAGTTATTATGAGTATGTTTTCATCATTTCAAGGATTACAACCCGAGTATTTCAACGTCAACATGAGAACTTACGTTATATATATATAAGTATATATATTATAACTAGCCATTTATATTTTCTAATAGCAATATTTTTCCAAATACTTGGATTATATATTTTGATAACACAAGTGTTTTTCAAAGAGTAGAGTGGTATAGAAACATGAGCATGGACATTCATAAACATCATTTGGTGATTTATATGAGATCATTCATCATTCATTTTAGGTTGCGGTTTGAGATCGAACCTCATTTCTATGTATACACTTTTGTCATCGTAGCTGTTGCATCAGGTGAGTCATAGCCCCTACTCTTTTAAATTGTTTTGTCAACTTTTGGGGGAGAATACATGCTCGTTTTTATTTGAACTTGACTTAAACTTTTGACCCTAATGTACCGTACGTGCTTTGACTTAAAGTCTCCCTTGTTCGGAGCAACACTATGAAGTCTCCCTTGTTCGGAGCAACGTTATAAAGTCTCTCATGTTCAGAGCATCTTAATAAATCTCGCCATGGTGGAGTGACTAATAAATCTTTGCCAAGTCGGTAAAGTGACTAATAAATCTTTGCCTAGGTGGCGGAGTGACTTGAAGTCTCCCATGTTCGGAGCAACATTATAAAGTCTCCCTTGTTCGGAGCGGCCTTGACCTTTTATTGACCACGGGTGTTTGACTACTAGACTTAAACTATTTTAGCAGTGGGTTGTAAACACACAGGTTACAAGTCTCTTATGGCGGGACTTGCAACTGAGTGGATTTACGATGCCTTTGCTGTGTGATCATTTTTCTATATACTTTATTTGTTAAACAAACTCTATGAACTCACCAACCTCGTGTTGACACTTTAGCATGTATTTTCAGGTTTTAACCTATGGCACGCTACAGGAGGTTTTGGCAGGGCATGGCATGGTCATAGAAGACTCTGATAATTTATATGGGGACCGTTTTAACTATTTTAATGGCCTACTTCCGCACCACTTTTAACAATGTAAAAATCAACATTTTGATTTAACTATTTTAATCTAAATGATTCAAGTGCAAACTATTTTTGAACTAGTGTTGTATACCGATTGAGTTACACCCCAGCTACATGTATGCTTCCGCTGGACCCGATCTTGGGGGTGTAACAGATTCCCTCGGAAAGAGGATCGCTGCGTGCTCTGGTCGTTCCGGTTATATGAGTTGGGATGGTAATCTTTCCTGTAGTTATCTGCTCGTTCTCCCCTCGGTACCTCGGTCAACCGATATGCTCTCTCGGAACGAATGAAGTCGTCTACCCTCATCATCATCTCGGTTACCGTTCGGGGGATCTTTTCGGAGAACCTCTTTGCCAACTCTGGGCATTTGCAACCGTCCATAAAAGAAGATATTTGCATCACCTCCGGAACTCCGGAAATACGACTAGCTTCATCGGTCCAGCGTTCCTTGAATTCAGATAGGGCTTCGTTAGCTTTACGGACAATCTTAGTTATCTCCATAGGATCTCGGATACACTTTCTTCGTAGAGCAAACCTATGCACGAATTGTTCACATAAAGTATCCCAGTTGTCGATACTTCCTCGGGGAAGGCTATCGAACCATCCTGTGGCTGCATCATCTAAAGTTTGTTGAAACATCATACACCATATGGGCATAGGCCAAGCACCTTGGTTGGCAGCTCCTTCGAACCTTGTGATGTAATCATCCGGATCGGTGGATCCATCATATAATTTTATGTGAGAAGGCATCGAGTATTTCGCATTTTTGGGTCCGGTGAAATCAATTATCCTTCGGGTGAATGGCTTTTGGACGCTGCCTTGAAAGGCTTGGACAGATCGTCCGTCACTTCCTCTTCTGCTTTCTGAGCTTCGGTATCCTGATGTTCTTCGTCCTCGAAATCGAGTTGAATAGGTTTGATCGGTGTTACTCCTGTGGCGTTGTGTTGCTGGATTAGAGCTTTCAATGCAGTGAGTTGGTTGTGGATTTGTTCAATGCTATTTGGAGTTACTTCTGAGTCTTTCCCACTCCCTTCAGGTGTTGTTGGAGCAGGACCTATCATTTCTAAGTAGGGTAGAGTGAATGACGGGTCCCACGGATGGCGCCAATTTGTTGAAGTAAAAGTTTGCTTCTACTTCGGACAAGCGAGGTGAATCCTTCGGACTATGGAGTGGTCCTCCGGATTCAGGGTGATCCTTGTTGATGGTTGGTTGCTTCGGATATCTGCAAAACAGATACGTCCGTTAGTCTCGCCCCGGGAATGTATCCCAGGACCAACCTCCGGCGTGAGAGTAAGTATATGTTCTTAGAGAAAGAAAGTATAAGTAATATTAGAGAGAGAGAGAATTAGTTAACCTTTAAGTGGAGATTTCTTTCTCTATTTATAGGCCTTCAATATGGAATGCCAGGCTGGTATGTACTTAGCTCCTTAATGTTTGCTAATTTATGCTCCATTATCATATACTTGGTGTACTTGTTTGTACTTTAACTCATGTACTTACTAATTTACCCGAATGACTCTGATCTCCTGAGGGTTGAGGTCATGCGGACATTCTCAACCCTTCGGATATAGGTGTAGATAATTTAGATACATTTGTGTAAGTCTTATTTGACATAGATCCGGAAGGTATTTGATCGTCCGGCCTCAATCCGGAGGGTACATACGCCAACACTTATCTAATTTTAATAGTGAACAATCAAATTAAAACATTTAAAAATGAAAACATAAACTATTAATTTGAAAAGAATGGAGTATTTAACATGACTCACTTTCTTATACACTTTTAAATACTTTATTTGATTTTTTTAAGGCAACTAACTATCTCATAATACATACACAACAAATTAATCTCATAATGTTTTAAGCGGAACTTGAACTCACATATATTTTGTTGGATAACATTCTCACACATTGGGACATAAGTTATTTGATACTTATTTTGATATCTATTTGTAGAAAATTTTAGAAAATTTCATTAACTACATTCTTGATTCTTCGGTCTATACCAATAAAATATCATTTTCACAAACATATTTGGAAACATCTCAAAAACTAGTTAACATGTGACAATGGAATTATAGATAAAATAAATTAGTAGAGGATAGACTCGGTGACATTTCTACATGAATGTATGTATGCTTTTCTGTTCATATTTTCTTGAGTAAATGTCATTTTTCGTCCCTGTGGTTTGCCGGGTCAATCAATATTAGACCCTGCCGTTAAATTTTTTCGGATTTGGTCCCCGTGGTTTACAAACCTATACGGGTTTGGCCACTTGATCGTCAGTTGACCGTTAAATATATGCAAAAAGACAAAAACACCCTTATTTATATATATATGCAAACCACATGGACGAAAAATGACTAAAAAAAATTTAATAAAAAATTCTAAAAAAAATTTCTTAAAAAATTTTCAAATTTTTAATAAAAAAATTCTAAAAAAAAAATAATAAAAAATTTTCTTAAAAAATTCGAAAAACATTCTAAAAAAAAAATTTTAATTACACTAGAAAAATGAAAATAATATTTGGAAAAATCTAAAATAACTTAAAACTAATTTTAAAATTAAAATTGTATTTTTCTGACTTTTTAAATATTTATTATTAATTAAAAACTAATTATTAATTAATAAAAACTAAATTAAATTATGAAAAGAGAAAAATCTGGAAAAATTACTAAAAATATTACAAGATACCAGGAACCTAAGAAAAATATAAAAATGAAAATTGCTTTTACAAAAAGCTGAGAATAAGCTAAATAGCTTAAATAGAAGCTATCACTTATATTATTTTGGTCTTTTTTGGATTTTTCTTTTTCAAATCTGTTTATATACTATTTATAAGCAACTTTAATAAATGAAGTTTGGCTGAGTATCAAGAATAAGCAAATGGTGAGCTTATGAACAAGACAGAATAAGCCAATGGCTTATTAGGATTTGGAATTGCTTGAATAAGCTACATTATTGAGCCATAGCCCTAAATTAACCAACAACTAACAATAATATGAAGAAATAAGCACAAAAGATTCAAATGAGCACTCACAATAAGCCAGGAAGGGCAAATAAGCACTTGGCTTATTGACATACCAAAATAGGCTAAATTGGCCTACCTACAGCCCTCTGTGGGGGCCACAAGGGGGGTCAGGAGTCCAAACTTAGGGTTGAACCCTCAAGTTGGACTGGGGGCCTTCACAACAAGCCAATAAGCAGGCCAATCAGCCCACTAATAAGCTCACAATGAGCTTTTGAAATAAGCCAAGTAGACTAGGCTCTGAGTATGCAAGGGAAAAATGGGCAACTTGCGGCCTGTGTGGGTTCCACACAATGGACCAGGGATCCAACTTTAAGCCTGAACTTTGAAGATAAGCTATAGGGCTTTCAAATAAGCCAAGAGTCAAGACCTAACTCCCACAAATCCGAAGAAATTTAACGGCAGGGACTAATATTGATTGACCCGGCAAACAACAGGGACGAAAAATGACATTTACTCTATTTTCTTACAATCCTAACTTTTTATTTATTTATTTATTTATTTTTTTTTAAGCAAGCATTACATACAACTCTAGGAGACCAATAACGTAAATGAAGGTCATTATATTGTAAAAATTTTCTAGACTAGCCAAATATTCTTTAGACATTTTTATTAATCTCATCTAAGTTAAGCATCTCAGAAGGGTAGTGATTTCGACACTCCAGTAATTTATTTGCACACTCAAAATGTTTGTTTCATTACATTTATACCCCTGCATCACTTAGTGAAGTGTGCAAATCAAAACACAAATATTAAGGGTATAAAAGTCATGACACAAAATTTTGAGTGTGCAAATAAATTGATAGAGTGTGCAAATTACCATCCACCTCAAAATGATAAAGAACGTAATAATTTTAGAACAATTTTAACATAAACTTTTCTTGCACGTTCTTAAATGTACTGTCAGTAACGGAGCCAGTTGGGGGGCTGGAGGGTGCTCGGCCCCCCTAACCGGCTAAACTACCTTGGATATATATATATATATATATATATATATATATATATATATATATATATATATATATATATATATATATATATATATATATATATATATATATATATATATATATATATATATATATATATGAGAGAAGATGAAGGTGAACCTGTGAAGGTGATTTACAGAAAAAAGAAATCATAAATTCCGGCCAAAAGATGACGGAAATGATGAAAGGTGATTTTTTTTTAACGAAGATGAAGGTGATTTGCATATATGTTTGAGAAATGTGAAAACGTGTATGGGAAATTGGGTTATTGGGATATGTAGTCACTGTTTTATAGGGTAAATTATGAGGCTATGACTACATTATAGCATTTGCTATATTTTGTTTGTGATTTATTATAAAAATTTTGTTTGTCTACAAAACAATTTTGTTGTTTGTCTAACATGTTTAGTTATAAAAATGTCGGTTATAAAGTATGACATTTTTATTATCTCTATTGTATTTGTAACTATACCATTTAAATTGATACAATCTTACACCATTTTACTAACTATTTGTGGTATCTCTTACCCAATTTGATAAAACAGTTTACCACTTGTTCAGGTCGATTTTGTTGTGTCGGATAAGTAATTGTTTGTTACTACCAAAAAAATATCATTGAATTGTATGTCGAATGATTCAAACTTCGATTTAGCTTCTAAAACAAAAGAATTGTAATTAAAAAAAAATAATAATAAAAATAAAATTGAGCCCCCTTAACACAAATTCCTGGCTCCGTCCATGTACTGTTGTCTTTCCAAAAGAGTTTTAACACATTCACAGATGAGAGCATATACGACTTTGGTAGCCATGCATTATTGCAACATGATATATGCCTTTTCTTTTCAGATCAAGTGAGCATCTTTAGTAATTTTTTGTGCTAAAAAACAAACGTGACCGAGCTAACCTTGTTGGGTTGGGCATTGGTAATTTAGTTTCGTTGTGTCCTAAAGCCGAATTGATGCATTTGTGTGATCCAAACCGTGTAATGTAATGGACTAATGGGCCACACTGAAACTATCCTCGTACCCTCGTAACACAAAATAGGGTTGTCAAAAACAAAATAGGGTTATTTACAAATCGGCTAATACCTACAGGAATCGAAAACTGAAACCGAATTGAACCAGGAAAAATTGAACCGGATTTGTAATGATGCCAAACTGAATTAGATATTCGGTTTTCAATTTGGATATGGTTTGGCAAAAGTATAAACCGAACCGAATCAAAAAACGAATTCATATAAATATATATATTTTTCATATATTTATATACATAAAAAATCATTAAAATTTTTTCCTAGTATAAATTTAAACAATTTTTAAGCTTGAAATATTTTTTTCGCTAAAATCTATATAACTAAAATTTAAAATAATAATAATAATAATAATAAATTAATCCATTAAAAAAAAGTATCTACTTCAGGTTATTCAGATCAATCAGAAAACATAAATGAATTCAAATTCGATTTTGTTCGGTTAAATTCAGTTTTTAATTTTACTAAAAATATTTTTTTAACCGAACAACCCAATAACCGAACAAATAAACACCCCTAAAATTAAATAATATAAGACGGGATCATAGTTAACATTTGTAGTTTATGTTTCAGTTTCTGGTTTGTGTGAGTGTAACAACTTAATATTAACATACTTTAAAGGTAGCAATTTGAGACTCATTAGTTAAACATAAATTTAATTGGGTAAATATGAGTCTAGTTGGATCTCCTTAAATATTATAGATGGGTGTTTATTTGATAGAAAATGCAATTATATAATAATTACCCAACAAGTCTAGGCCTAGCGGGTTTTTTCTTTCACTTTTTTTTTGTTTTGTTTTTTGTTTTTTGTTTTTTTTGTTTTTATGTTTTTTTGAACGCCGGAATATTATTAAAAGCTAGCAAGAAGCTAGGAAATTACAAAGGATTGCAGAGCCAATCGTTCCAGTTAGGAACTAGACTACCTCTAAATTTTAACCAATTAAAAGAACATAAACGAATATGATCATAAATATCACTTTTCCTCATGTTGTGAGAGTTAAAAGTGACGTCGTTATGATATTTCCAAATGGTCCAGAACATACAAACAGTGATGACAAAGAGGCGTTTCTTCTTGACATGAGAACCTGTGACGTTGTCTATCCATGGACACCAATCAGAATACGAAGGCGTAGCATGATCTGTGATGTTACACCAAATGCGAATCATGCGCCAAACTTGAGTAGCCATTTCGCAAGAAAAAAAGATATGCTCAGCGGATTCTGCGTTGATGTTACATATCGGGCAGAGAATAGAATTGATATCCCATGCTTAGAAAGATTTAGGCGATGTCGGAGCCTATCTAGGTTGAATCTCTAAAGGAAAATGTTTACCTTTCTAGGAAGGCAAGCGATCCATGTTGTTGAAGGAAAATGTTTTTCTTTCACTTTTTATGCCTTAAAAATAAAATAAAATAAAAAATACACTTGTTAACGCGACCAAACACCATCTAGACCCGTGATCCGACCTGACTATTTTGCCACCTCTAATATTTTCTAAAAGATAGAGAGGGTAAACGAATGAGGTTTTTCTGTTCAGATTATTTGAGGAGGGCGGGTCTGTTGACTCAAATGTACATGGTCTAACCGCGAATCTCCATGAACGTTTCCAACCTTTCCTGCCAATCCAAATGTGTAACCAGTGATATTTGAACTCTTTACATCTTGTAAGACAAAGTTAAGCACTTTTACCGATAAAACCTTTTGGTGGTGGGTTTTCTACAAGTTAGAGCCTATACCCGATATTTGGAGACAACACAAGCAATATTCAGTAATTTACTAAATTGTATACTCGTATGACGTATCTACTTCTATATGAACATTGATTTTTCGATAACATTTTAGAACTTTGGAAAATTTGGAAAGTCTATCAAACACTCAAGTTCTACATTTATTTCAATGTTGTTGAACTTACTGAAAAATTGCAGCGGAATACTATTACCTGTACTAAAGATGTTCTTGTAAATGATATGTTGGCGAGACATCATGTTCTCAACTCACGTCATTCAATCATATTTTATGAGTACTACAAAAACTGTGACACTGATCTGTGCAATTTTAATTCGGCGCAAGTATAAAGTAGATTGTGATATGATATTAAAGCCGAATCAGTCCATTTCAATCTTTACAATTATGGTAAAGTGGACACTCGTACACCTATGTATATATGCCAGTACTCCATGCGTAGGTGAGCGCATTAAATAAGATCAACAACACTTCAATAATATGGCTTAAATTGCATTTAGATATTCTAATTATTGTTTTCACAAAGCCTTACAAATAATCTAACAAACATTTAAAGCAAGAACAATTAGTTTTTAAGAAACTTTAAGAAGGGTTGGTATGGCTGATAGAGTCTACCCTTTAAAATCACATTGGATGCATTTCTTACTATTAATAAGTTACATTGCTTTCAACGGAAAAACACAAGAAATATTGATGGTTTGGGTCCAAGCTTTTTTAATCAAATCAATAAAAGAAAAAGATTACCAAACTGGGTTTGTTTCAAAGTCTAGTCTCTATCTTAGTTTGCTGTTCAATTTACAACCTTTTATCTAAGTTCATTGTTTTATCATATACGTACCATACAAAGGGTTATGTCTAGTATTCTATTTATAAAGTTTGGTAGCAAGTATAATTTGCAACTGATTAACAACTTAAACACAACATATACAAAGAGTGATCTGCAGACTGCAGTGTTATAAGCCGAAAAACGTATGGCCGGTAAACATATACTACGTACTACTATAAGAGTAAATTGATTGAACTTTATTTAGATAAGTTTTCGTCTTCTCTTACACCAGTAGTTCATTCAATACAGATTATGCTATAGTTTAAAAAAGAAAAAAAGTGGACAAACAATTTCATCGTGTTGTATGCAAGTAGGACACAGACTCTACGAGATGTATGAGGAAGAATAGTACATACATACGTGGTTCATCTTTTGACACAAACAGTTGGAGATAGATATAGTTTAAAGACGGTGTTGCTTTTTTGCAGTGGTCTCTGAATCATTAGCTCCATGTATATATGAAAGTTTGCCGATTTCATGGCATCTTCTTAACGATAACTTATTACCATTGATTGTGGTATTATGTTGTTCTTTCAAAGCTGCCACCTATTTGCATGTGCAACCATTCTGGTGACGATCCTCTGCTGAATTCTCTTGGGGGTTGTGAACCAAACGGCACACCAGCCATTTCGAATGTTTGTTGACCATACTGAAATACAATAATTCATTGAAGTATGATCCATTTGGCACAAACAATATATTATCAATAAGGGATCAAGTCATCAAATGAGAAAATATTCTAACTTACATCTTTTGAAGAAAATCCTTGGGGGCTTGGTTGTGATCTTGAAGTGACAGCTTCAAGCTTCATCGATAGGAACTGTCGCATTCAAGTTTAATTAGTGCAATATTCATTGTAAAGTCGAAATGGAAAATTATGCTTGAAAGAAAGGTATGATTACCTCAACCTGTTGCTGTAGTGATTGGATGTAATTGATTATCTCGTCAAGGACTAGGGCTTTTCCGATTACCTAACATAACATTATTGTTAAGTTATTAAAACACGCTTCATGTTTACCTTTATTTCCTACCAACATGAGTACATAAATTTTAGGGCAAATTACCTGAAAATGTATTTAACTTGCCACTTTTTACCATTGTATGTAGCCATCTTTTTTTTTTTTTTTTTTTTTTTTTCCTATTGTGTGACTAAACTTTCGAATTTGGTACATTGTGTGTATTTTGTGACTTTTTAGCCTTGTAAAATGACCATTTTACCCTTCAAAATTTTGAAAATGTAAGGGTAAAATGGTCACAAAATACACACAATGTACCAAATTCGAAAGTTTAGTCACACAATAGGAAAAAAAAAAAAAGATGACTACATACAATGGTAAAAAGTGGCAAGTTAAATACATTTTCAGGTAATTTGCCCTAAATTTTACATATTCTAGCCAAGGATATGGCTAACAGAACTAATGGCACAAATTAAGGTTAACACGACTGACTGATGGTTAATGTGTCTGATGGAGCAGCCTGAAGGGTTTATGTCTATTCACATCTGCTCTATTTTTAGGCTGGTTTGGAAGATTTTGGCATCAGAGATACTCAACTAAAAGACGTGAAGCATTTGAGCAAGATTCACGTGTCATGACATCCAAATCATGTCAACCTCAAACCAAACCACTAGTTAGTTAACTCCAAACAGAAGTTGGCAGAAATTATGCGGCATGATGCATGTGCATCTCAAAAAGTAGTACGTAGTATTACTGTATTAGTTCAGACTATAATGGTTTATCTAGAAAGTCCATAATTAAACAGGGGAATAAGTATTCAGTAAAGCACCAGGACATGTTTTGAGGCATTTCACAGCCTCACATAGTGATTAACCATCATAAACTAAATGAAGATACAAAGACGAAACAAAAAGATTAGAAAACCACACCTTATTACAACCAGGGACGAGATCTTGTAGAATTTTCATCCGTTCACTTATCTTCTCTCTTCTAGCCTGTCCATAATAGCATGTCAAAGTTAGAAACTTTTAAGATAAATGAATACAAAATTCAACGTCTCTAACGAATTTAGCAACAAATTACCCTTTCTGCTAGACTATGGCTATCAGTTGCCTGACCTCTTCGTGCTCGAACATGAATATAATCTTGCTTAGACGGCTCAGCCGGTTTTTCCGCTTTTTTTCCGGAACTTCTTTCACCTTCCGGTTTTGATTCCGAGTTTTCGTTTTCAAGAGCCAACGTCTTTAAGCGTTTACCGTCACTATCAAGCTAAATCAAATTACATATAAAACTACTAAATTATACTCCACAAAATAAACAATGATTTGACAAAAAGTACAATACGAAATGAACTGTAACTGTTTCTACTTTCTAAGTTATAAATTAAATTAAATACAAACAAAAAAAGTTGGTGAGATTCATTAGTACTACTAATACTGTTCAATATAATCATACTTTAATTCCTTAATTAATTACACACACGTCAATTTCACATCTACGGAACCTAAAAAATTAACGATAGATAATTATCTGGAAACGTATGTAACTTCTTCTTTTTTTCCTATTTACGGGTGTTTGTTTAAACTTATTTTTGTGCTTACGAGCTTATTTGATTTCGCCTTATGTTACATAAGCTCAAATTTTCTGGCTTATTTTGAGACCTGTGGGCTTATATAAGCTTACTATATCAAAATAAGCTTATACCACATCTAAGCTTATTATATCATAATAAGCTTATATAATCCCATGGGTCTACGGATGTTTGTTTAAGCTTATACGTCTTATGAGCTTATTTGATTTCGGCTTATATTTCTTAAGCCCCAATTTTCCGGCTTACTTTGAGACTTATGGGTTTATATAAGTTTATCGTATCATAATAAACTTACATAAGCTCACAAGTCTCTAAATTAGCCGGAAAATTGAGGCTTTTGAAATATAAGCTGAAAAAACAAATAAGCTCATAAGCCACGTATCAGAAAAATCCATGCTTACAAAATATAAGCCGAAATCATATATTTAATAGGGAAAAAACAAATAAACAATAAAGTCATATCGAAATTTGAAAGCTTCTATATTTAATAGGGAAAAAAAAATAGCTGATAACATAAAATTAACATACTACTCCATTTAACATACAAACTTTCAAATTATTTATTTATTTATTTATCTGTTTTACATTGCAAGCCGACTAATCCTAGTAAGATAGAAAAAGTAATAAGTGAGATATATTTACGGATAAAATTTAACGTACTAGTTAAAAAATATAAAATATTAGTTTATTGTTACCATGCTATTGCTACTAGTAGAAACACCTTTAGACAACTCATCATCATCACGTCTTTTCTTACTATTACCACCACCACTGTTACTATTATCAACCACCATAGGATCATCATTTTCCACGTAAGCACCACCACCATTACTATCCACATAACCACCACCACCGCTCAAGTTCATCTGAAAAGGCCAGATCTCAGTCAAATTACACATGTTGCCACCTGACCGGAAACCACCGCCGCCGCCTCCGTTCATCATCACCGGTGGATCCATAACTTAATTAAAGGTTGTGGTGAGCTAATTCAGCATGTGAATAAGAAAACGCCTCAATCAATTTTGGAAAGGGTGAAGGGAATTGGGCGATGGGGAAATGTGTAGATACAGATGAGGGTGTATGTATAGGTGGGGGGTTGTTGGGGTAGAAGTAGAACTAGAAGAAGCGTATGTTAGCAAGGACCAGACCTGACCTAGGGATATGATATTATGAGAGTATAGAAAGAAAGAAGTGACTTGTGAGTGAGTGTGAGTAAGAGAGGATTCTCGGAGTGTCGAGCGTTTTCTTGTCGACCGCCTTTTTAAATAGAAATTTTATAGGTATTTCTAGCACATCGAAACTACATCAAAGGTAGGTGTCTATGTACTTATAATGTGCTTAACTTGTTCTCTAAAACTCAAAATTTATTTTTTTAATTGGACACTCTAATTAATACATTGTATACTTGTTTTATTAACATTTTGATTTAACTGTTTGTATATTTGATTGTGTCTATAAAAAAGCAAAGCGTGCATATAATTTTTTTTTTCTTTTAATATAGAAAAATGATTTTTATGCTTAATTGGTAAGCCTACCTGTATAACTAATGATATGATTTGATTGGTGAATTTAAAAAATGATTGTTAAAAATTTGGAGAGAGAAAATGTATAATACAATTGTATGAGTAATTTATGCATTAGACATGTATTTATGCATAAGTTGTGAGCCTAAATAGCGTTACTCTAACTACCTTAATAACCGTACGACGACACATAAGCTGTGATTTCTACATTTTACTATCTTCCAAATGTTGTATTCCTATTGTGTTTTGTTTATTTGGTAGAACTAATCAGATTTACTCGCGAAAAGCAACGGCTAATAGTGTGTATTTTTTTAATTGTTCGGAATGGTTGTGTACTTATTGTAAGATTGATTTACTGATTTGTTGGTTATTTTTGTGTTGTTATTATATTTTATATAATTGTGAGTTACTTGAGATTATAGGTTTTTCAGGTTTGGTTTATAATCAAGTTAAGAAGTGTCTAGTGCACACTCTTTCTTAGCTAGCTTGTGCCATCACTACAAAGTGTGGGGTTTAAGGGGCAACGCCATTTGAAAGCCCAAAGGGCAGCACCTCTAGTTGGGTTATTACCCGTTTTTTCCTTATTTCTCTACAAAATAACACAACTTTTACCAACCATTGTGTCTTTTGAAAATAACCGCTTTAAAACAAATTTAACCAACTTTTAGTTGTGTTAGTATAACAAATTTAATTTCTTTCAAACATAACCTACATGACAACTTTTTGTATGTTGTTTGGTTCACTCGTATTTTAGAAACAAAGTGTAATTTTCTAAATTATCCAATTGAAGATTTACAAGATTTAGAGAGCATATCTAGATTGTTTGATTATTATCACCCACACTTTAAAATGATAATTACACGATTTAGGGTGTATATTTAGATTGTTACACTTAAAATCCAAAAAATATATATTGTGATTTGTGAGATAATTAGTTAGTTTACGTTAAAAAAAATAGCTATCTGTACTACTATATAATGCATTTGGATTATTATATAATTACAAAGGCTTAAAATTCAGACTTTTACGTGCTTATTATAGAAGGATTTCAAAATTAATTAGTTATGTAGCAGGTTGGTGATGAAGTAGATTGTTGTTGAAACTAAAATTATTTGAGTTAACCATCTCTGCTTATAAAGCATGAAGACAACTAAATGTGTAACCGAATAATCAAATAACGCAAAATATAGTCACATGTACCCGCCGTCGCATTATGCGGGTACCGTTCTAGTAAAGTAGTAATGTAGTTTTTCTATATATTTTTTAAGATATAAATTACTCACGTTGTAGCAAGTTCTTGCATGCTCTTTTAATTTTAAAATTAAGTTTAATAATCAAATTGCCACGTATTAAAAGTACAATAAAAGTACGTTTGGTTTGTTAAAGGATGACGAATTGATTGTTAATGATGTGTACGGGTGCATGATTAACATGTGATATTTACATATCTGATTAAGATTGACTTACTAATCAATGATTTTAGTCCGTTTAAGGAAAGGTCATCGGAAAAGAAAGTTGATAGGTCATGATTTTCCGTTATACTTTTTTATATTATCACATGACTTTACATTTTTAATAGGTTTGTGTTATATAAATCCTGTCTATATTGTAACATCAAGAGGGTTTGGTTAAACCGTACAACTTGTGATGCATATCGTTCAAATCGGTGATGCGTTTAATGATTGAAAACACTCCTTAATGTGGTCCAAATAACTTGCCCCTTTTAATACTCCTTTTTAAAGTTAATTTAATACTTAATTTAAATGGTTAATAGACAAAAATATTTAACTATACTTTACAAAAAAACTTGCTTAAATTACTTAATTTTCAAATTGTTCATCTAAGTTATTAACGTTTGTGTATTACAGAAAAAAGTTACTAAATTTTTTTAGGAATTTGACCTAAGTTATTAATTTTTTTTTTTTTTTTTTTTTTTTCGCATCCAGGTTACTCATGTTTACGGGTTTGTTAAATCTATTACTGAACTTTGTGAATGATGACACTGGTTATTTTTTAAGTACAAAACGGTCCTTGTGGTTATTCGGGTTTCACGGAATTAGTCCCTATACCACTATTTCTGTTAGTTTGATCCATTTTCTTACGTTTTCGCCTGTTTTCTTATGTTTTCATCCGTTTTTATTCGTTTTAAACCATTATTATACGTTTTTATTTGTTTTCAACCGTTTTTATATGTTTCCGTCCGTCTTTATATGTTTTATTCATTTTCATACGTTCTTATACATTTTCATCTATTTTTATACACTTTCACCAGTTTTTCGTATGTTTTCGCCCATTTTTTTATGTTTTCATACGTTTTCTTACGTTTTATTACGTTTTATTACGTTTTTATTCGTTTTCAACTGTTTTTATACGTTTTCATCCGGTTTTATCTGTTTTCAACTGTTTTAACTGTTTTTATACGTTTTCGTTTGTCTCATACGCTTTCATTTATTTTTTATACGTTTTCGTCCATTTAAAGACGTATAAAATGGACGAAAACATTTCCAAACGGACGAAACATATATGAATGGATGAAAATGTATAAAAACGGACGAAAATGTATAAAAACGGAAATGTTTATAGACGGACGGAAATGTATAAAATCATATAAAACTGAAAAAAAAAACGGACGAAAACGTATCACAACGGTTGAAAACAAATAAAAACATATGAAAACGTAAAAAAAACAGATGAAAACGTAAGAAAACATATGAAAACATAAAAAAAATGAGCAAAAACGTAAGATTAACTCTTGAAAGCATATAATGTATAAGACGGATGAAAACGTAAAAAAAAGGGTCAAACTAACATAATAGTGGTCTACGGACTAAATCCGTGAAACATGACTAACCACAATGACCGTTTTGTACTTAAAAATTAACCAATATCATCATTCACAAAGTTCAGTAACATATTTAATAAACTCGTAAACATGAGTAACCTGGATGAAAAAAAAAACAATAAAACAAAAAACAAAAAACAAAACAAAAACTTTAGTAGTCTTGGGTAAATTTCTGAGAAACTTTAGTAACTTAAACAATTTAAAAGTTGAGCAATTTAAGCGAACTTTTTTTATAAAGTATAGTTACTTTTTTATCTATTAACCTAATTTAAATCTTCAAATGACATTTTTACCCAATTAAATATCATACAGTCATATTTGTCATATTTACTGTTTCATTATATAACTCATTAAAAGTAAATTTATATGATTGAATTCCTGTTATACCTATTATATGATATAAAAATCTAAATTACCTTTTCGAAATACAAACCAAAAAAACCACACCATCTTATGGAACAAATGTCTAGAACCACAAGTACAACACCAAAAAAACCACCCATAACCTCAAATCACAAACAGAATGCATCCGTTTGTTTTCTTTAACAAAAAAAATAAATAAAAAAATAAATCAACATTTACAACACGAAACGGGATCTAGCAAATTTACACCGTCACTTTCTGTACCTGCATATATATTGCAATAGAAATTTCACAATTTTTGAAGTCATTGGATAATTAGACGAGCAGAAGCAATCACTACTACACAAAAGCTTGTTTAGATCAGCTCAAAAAGACCACTTTTAAAAACCACCCATAACCTCAAATCACAAACAGAATGCATCCGTTTGTTTTCTTTAACAAAAAAAATAAATAAAAAAATAAATCAACATTTACAACACGAAACGGGATCTAGCAAATTTACACCGTCACTTTCTGTACCTGCATATATATTGCAATAGAAATTTCACAATTTTTGAAGTCATTGGATAATTAGACGAGCAGAAGCAATCACTACTACACAAAAGCTTGTTTAGATCAGCTCAAAAAGACCACTTTTGTTAAAAACTGATCTATTTGAGTAACATTAGGGTGGGGAATGTCAAATAGATCATTTGTTACCAAAGAAACCGATTTATTTGTGTTTTTACTCAAAAAGATCGGGGGTATAAAAAAAACCCGATCCATTTGTTTGTGATTTTACTTCAAGGGGGCTCTTTTCCATTTTAACTTTTCATTAACCCGCCCCTTGCAAACAAAAAAACTTTTGATGACCCGCTACTTTACCAAAAAAAATTCATTTCAACTTTTCACAACATCTCCTTTACCAACATCACCCTCTAACCCTAACCAGCTTCTTACTTCCACTTCACCACACTACCCGCCGCCGCCGTTCACCATCAATCTCATCGAACCAAATCGTTTTAACCAACACCATTTCCTCAATTAATTTCTCTTATTCAGGTTATTTCCCAATTCCCATCTTTTTATTTTAAATTTATATCTATTTATTTACTTACATTTTGCTCTTTGTGAGATAGGGTTTTGACATAATGGTTTGATTATTTATGTTTCTATATTTCTTAGATTCGGCTACTATGGTACTTGCCAATGGCTACTGTAAGTTGTAACTCCACTTTGGTAATTATTTTTCTCTAATATGAAATAGTAGTTTTTTAAGGCCCTAGTGATTAAGAGGATGTTTAGGATTGCACTTGTTGGTTAAAAGTTTCAATCATTTATTAATTATTAATGAACTTTGGAAGAAAGTAAATCACAACTCCGAGAAATGAACTATGTTGAAATTAATTGAAAGCTGTGTCTGAATAATAGAAGAGAATGGACACATTACTTAAAATGATAAGATAATTTGGGGAACATTCTGCTTTCAGTACTCCATATGGCAGCTTAGGCGTAGTTTAAGTGATAATATTGTGGTATACTCGAACTTTCATGGCTTTTATGATTTCTTATTTATGAAAAGTGTGTTATAAATGTTTTTGGGCTTAAATTAGTAATACTTTACTCTTTCCAGTTCAGTCTCTGGATGCATCACAAGCTTTGAATTTTACAATTCTCTTAAAGATCTGAATCATGTGGCTTATCTTTTGTTTGCC
>JARVZY010000961.1:0-26753 GCA_030686995.1 Artemisia argyi
CGGTTACGCGAATTGATACTCGTAAACCTAGTTTACGAAAATGATAAATAGTGAATGTGGATAGTAAAGTTTCAAAGTTTGAAAAATGACCTGGAATTACGATTTGTTATAGTCTTCCACCCTAAAAGGAATTCAGTCCCTGAATTCAGTTAGTGTTGGTATTTGGAGTGGTATTGGAGAAAAGATGTGGATATTTGAGTCGCATTTGGTCTTCCCGTTCCCAAGTGAATTCGGGACCTCTTCGAGAATTCCAGCGAACTTTCACGATAGGAATACGACTCTGTTGCAACTGTTTGACCTCACGGTCCATGATTTCGGTTGGTTCTTCCATGAAATTGAGCTTATCGTCGAGTTGAATTTCTTCTAATGGAATTACGAGAGATTCATCTGAAAGACACTTCTTGAGATTTGAAACGTGAAATGTGTTATGTACGCTGGTGAGCTCTGACGGAAGCTCAAGTCTGTATGCCACTGGACCGACTCTATCCAGAATCTTAAAAGGCCCAATGTACCTCGGGTTCAACTTCCCACGTTTTCCAAATCGTATCACACCTTTCCAAGGTGAGACTTTCAACATAACTCTGTCGCCAATTTGAAATTCTAATGGTTTGCGTCGTACGTCCGCGTAACTTTTTTGTCGGCTTCTAGCAGTTTGGAGTCTGTCACGGATCTGAATTATCTTTTCTGTTGTTTCACGAACCATGTCTGGACCAGTGAGTTGTGCTTCACCAACTTCAGCCCAACATACAGGTGATCGGCACTTTCGACCATAGAGTGCCTCAAACGGTGCTGCTTTTATGCTGGTATGATAACTGTTATTGTAAGAGAATTCGATCAATGGCAAATGGTTAGCCCAACCATTTTCAAAGTCAATCACACATGCTCTGAGCATATCTTCCAATGTTTGAATCGTTCTCTCACTCTGACCATCGGTCTGAGGATGATAAGCAGTGCTTATGTCTAATTTGGTTCCAAATGAATCTTGTAAGGATTGCCAAAAGTTTGAAGTGAATCGACTATCTCTGTCGGAAATGATAGAAATTGGTGCACCGTGCTTTGAGACTATTTCCTTGATGTAAAGTCTGGTAAGTTGATCCATGGAATAAATCTCTCTGATTGGTATGAAATGGGCTGATTTGGTGAGACGATCAACGATTACCCAAATAGCATCGTAACTGCCTGATGTATTAGGAAGTTTAGTGATGAAATCCATTGTAATGCATTCCCATTTCCACTGGGGAATCTCTGGTTGCTGAAGTAATCCTGATGGTTTCTGGTATTTGGCTTTTACCTTAGAGCAAGTAAGGCATTTGCTAACATACGTGGCGATTTCGGATTTCATGTTTGGCCACCAGTAAAGCTTCTTAAGATCCTGATACATCTTATCAGAACCTGGGTGAATAGAATACTTCGACTTGTGTGACTCGTGCATGATCAACTCTCGTATTCCGCCATAGAGAGGTACCCAGCTTGAAGCATAAGACTCCGTCTGATCTCTTTACAAAGCCATTTGCATTCTCTGGCATACCATAGAGTTTTTCACTAGGCCTATTTTCTTCCTTGAGTGCCTCAACCTGAGCTTTGAGAATTTTTGACGGTAAAGGTGAATTGATTGTCATTCCCAATGATCTGACTCTCAAGGGTTTGAGTCGTTCTTTCCAGCTAAGAGCATCTGCCACAACGTTGGCCTTTTCCGGATGATAATGAATCTCACAGTCGTAATCACTAAGCAATTCCAACCAACAACGTTGCCTCATATTTAACTCCTTCTGATCAAGTATATATTGTAAGCTCTTGTGGTTTGTAAACACTGTACATTTAGTACCGTAGAGATAGTGCCTCCAAATCTTGAGTGCAAAAACTACGGCACCCAACTCTAAGTCATGAGTGGTGTAATTCTTCTCATGAATCTTGAGTTGTCGAGATGCATAAGCTATCACCTTCTCGTTCTGCATTAATACGGCTCCAAGTCCTTTGTGTGAAGCATCGCAGTATACCACGAAGTTATCGATCCCTTCGGGTAGTGCCAAAATTGGCGCACTACAAAGCTTTTGCTTCAATAACTGAAAAGCGGACTCTTGTTTCTTTCCCCATTCGTACTTCTGGTTCTTTTGTGTTAACTTGGTCAAAGGTTTAGCTATCTTAGAGAAACCTTCAATGAACCTTCTGTAGTATCCAGCAAGTCCTAAGAATTGTCGAATCTCTGTAGGGTTTGTTGGGGTAGCCCAATCTTTGACAGCCTCGATCTTTGTAGGGTCAACCTGTAATCCTTGGCTATCGATTACATGGCCAAGAAATTGTACCTTTCGAATCCAAAAATCACACTTTGAAAATTTGGCGTACAATTTCTCTTTCTTAAGTAGTTCCAAAATCGTTCAGAGGTGTGCTTCGTGCTCTTCTTTGTTCTTTGAGTAAATCAAGATGTCGTCGATGAATACAATCACAAACTTATCCAGATACGGCTTACACACCCTATTCATGAGGTCCATGAATATCGCAGGTGCGTTGGTTAATCCGAATGGCATAACTTGAAACTCATAATGACCATAACGAGTTCTAAATGTTGTCTTTGGAATGTCCTCCTCCCGTACTTTAAGTTGATGGTAACCTGATCTCAGGTCGATCTTTGAGTAAAAACTAGAGCCTTGCAACTGATCGAACAAATCATCGATTCTTGGAAGTGGGTAACGATTCTTCACCGTTAACTTGTTCAGCTCTCTATAGTCTATACACATTCTGAAATATCCATCCTTCTTTTTCACAAACAAGACCGGTGCTCCCCAAGGCGAGGAACTTGGCCTAATGAATCCTTTGTCTAAGAGTTCTTGCAACTGATTAGACAACTCTTGCATTTCTGATGGTGCTAGTCGGTAAGGTGCTCGTGCGACTGGTGCAGCTCCTGGCACTAAATCAATCTGAAGTTCTACTTGACTTGTAGGTGGAAGTCCAGGTAAGTCTTCGGAAAAGACTTCTGGAAAATCTCGAACGGTTGGCACGTCTTCAAGTCGTTTCTCATCCGACTTCTTTTCTGTTACATGTGCTAGGAAAGCATAACAACCCTTCTTTATGTACTTCTCGGTTTTGATGCATGATATGATACTAAGTCTAGTTCCACTTCGTTCACCACGGATAATCAAGGTTTCACCATTGTAAGGAAGATGAACAACTTTTTCCTCACAAATAATTCTTGCATGATGTCTAGATAACCAATCCATGCCAATAATGACGTCGAAACTTCCAAGTTCTACGGGCATAAGGTCGATATTGAATGGATGGTTTAAGAAATTGAGAGTGCAACCACGAATAATGGTGTCGGTGCCAACTAAGTTACCGTTAGCTAATTCAATGTGGTAGGGAGTGTGTAGTGTGGTTGGCATTATGTTAAGTAAAGGTGCAAATATAGTGGACACATAACTTCTATCGGCTCCTGAATCAAATAAAACTGATGCATAATGATTATTGATAAGGAACGTATCCATGACAACATTAGGGTCCTCCTTAATTTCTTCTCCTCCCATAACATAAGCTCTTCCTTGAGCTGTTCCACCTTGGTTCCTATTTTCTTGATTCTTCTGTTTTGGACAATCACTCCTGTAGTGTCCTATCTCTCCACAGCCAAAACATGTCACTAGAGGTTTCTGATTTCCAGCAATGAGTGGGAACTTGCATTCTCTAGTCAAGTGACCAACCTTCTTATATTTGCCACATGGAGTAGGGCAAGGACCAGGGTTATGGTGACTTTGACACTTTTCACACTTAGGTAGAGTACCAGCGTAACCTCTCTTTTCATTTGGGCATGTAGCGTAGGCCTTAGCAACTTCTTGTCTCTTTGGTGATTGTTGAGTTACATTACCACCTCGATTGTTTTCCCACCTTCTCTTGTTGTTGTTGTTGTTGTTGTTGTTGTTATTGTTATAGTTGGTATTGTTGTTTCGGTTGTTGTTGTAGTTGTTATTTCGGTTGTTGACAGTATTTCCACTCTTCACCACTTGAGCCATAAGCTTTTGAGTCATTCTGATAGCTTCGTCGAGTATCTGTGGATCAAAAGAAGTTACATCACCTCGGATGCTTTGTGGCAACCCACCAATGAAATTTTCCAATAATTTCTCATTGTCTGAAACCATTTTTGGGCGTAGAGCAGCCAACTCTTGAAATCTCCTTATGTAGGTTTCGATATCATTACCAATAGTCACCAACTCGTAAAATTATGTTTCTAGTTTCTTCACTTCTGTGCGTGGACAATACTTCTTAATCATCAACTTTTTGAATTGATCCCACGTGAGCTTGTGAGCATTTTCCATACCAATAGGTTGCGCATAAGAGTTCCACCATGACATTGCGCCATCCAAGAGTGTACCAGTGGCAAACTTTACCTTGCAGTCATCTGGGCAATTACATAGAAGAAATACATTTTCCGTCTTCTTAAACCAATGGATCATAGCAGTGGCTCCTTCCGTGCCTTTGAACTTTGTGGGATCACCGTTCTTAAAGTCCTTCCATGTACATTTACGAACTCCAGACCCTCCTGTAGCCCCTGCAGCAGTAACAACAGTAGGCCTGGCAGTTTCAGCAGCAGCCGCAGCCTCGGTAGCAGCAGCAGCTACAGTCGCTCGTTCTATCACTAGTGCCTCAGCTATACTATCCTTAACAAGTTTTCGGATAGCTGTTTGTGTCATAGCAGGTGCAGCTTTCTTTGGCGGCATATTTCTTCAAAACCACAAGAGATAACAATAATGAGAACTTGTAAGTAGAAATGAGCATCACATGCAAATATATACAACCACATCATGTATAATATAAAATGAAATCACAACAAGGAACAACCACGAAATATCATCACAATGCACATGAGTACATAAGGTGAAAATTTCGGCCTACACAGACCGATATCATATATAGCACAACCATATCCACATAGTAGAGTCAACACTTGATACATTCGTTTGTACAACAAACAAAAGACTACAAGTTTCTTTAAACTATGTTACACACCTCGTGACTAGGATAATAATAGTAAAAGCTAAAAAGATTAAGTCTGGTCTAAGGGCCTCTTGGTGCTCCTCCTATATGATTCTTCAACTCCTGAACCTGATCCATAAGACTGGCAATCATGTGCTCCAATGCAGTGATCCTAGCATTGGCTCTCTCTAACTCACCTACCTGTCGCTGCTGCTTCTTCTGTGACCTTCGGGCTCTGTCAAACAGCTCTGGCATCTCCTGCCTCAACTCTGTAATGTGCTCATGGTCCTTCCGTTGTCTGGTCTCCAGTCCCTGATAAGAAACATCAATGGAAACCCTACCTATAATCAGACCCTCTATCTCCTCCTTTATCACCTCAACTCGGCTCAAGGGAATCTCCTCCAACTGATGTATAACTCTATCAATCTGTCCCTGTTGGTGGTCCAACTGTGCCTCAAGTGTGAAAACAGTAGGCTGTCTAGATGCAGCAGCTCTGGAACTCTCACCGATCACATACCTAGCAGGTGGTGGAGTATCCGAGGTCTCAGTAGTGAATGGAACTGGTGTGTCTAGTCCTGCACGCTTTTTAGGCGGCAAGTCCAATATGGTTGTAGGGTCTCTGGGATGTGATGGTGATTGAGCAACAGTAGGTGTAGCTAATAGTGGTAGAGGTGGAAGTGGTCTCACACTTATCCTCGCAGTCTGGCGGACCTTGGGACGGCAGACTAATGAAGTCTGTCCTAGCTGGATAGTGGTAGCAGGAGGTGATGGAACTAGAGGAGTGAGTGTAACTAGTGGTGATGGAATAGGAGATGCAGGTGGAGTAGGTGTGACTTCACCTTCCTCAAAGGGCTCAGTCTCAGTATCGGATGCTATAAGTGGTGAATCTCCTATAGGGGCAACTGGTGGTACAGTGGAAGATGACAAGGCATCTTCAGTGTCGGAATTTGATGAAAAGACGATGGAATGGGTATCTGAAGACATCTCTGTGACAATCGATGTGAAATAAAAGAAAATAACCCGCATAGTGAACGTATGAAATCGCATGTATAATGAATATGCACTTATGATGATATGATATGATGCTATGATGATGTAGTTATAGTCTAGGGTCAATGATGCAACCTAGTTCTCTATAACCTTCGCTCTGATGCCAATCTGTCACACCCCCAAATACATGATTTGCAGCGGAATGGAATACCTGGGGCGCGACTGCCATAGCATCATAGTTACAGTTATATTGAACGACCTAAAGTGTCGTTTTAAAATTACATCGTTTGATTAATAAAAAACATTCAGAGTTACAAAAGATAGGTCCCAAAAGATAATACAAGTTTGCGGAAATAAGTTTGTTACAAGACAAACGATATTTAAAAGTGCATAATTAAACAAGTGAGACGCGTCGACACCGCGACTTTATGATAAGCCCACATGCATGTCATGAAGTGAACGCCTTAATTACCTGAAAATACATTGCTAAATCGGTCAACAATAATGTTGGTGAGATCCATAGGTTTATGTAAATGATCTGTACGACTACCACAAGTATAAGATATATATGACAATGTCGCCATATACTCAAAAATAATACAATTGTTATAAGCTCATGACCTCAAAGCTAGACTGATTATGAATGCCCCAACAGAGTGTTTTCCCAGACACTCTAATACGATAAAAATGAAATGCGTCCGTATGACTAGTTGGCGCTACCAACCCGGACGGAGGCGTCACCCTCAATAGATCTATTCATTCACTCTCGCTTACTGTCAATTAACGGTTCATGATAAACAGGGGACTTTAATATGGCAATGCGGTAACTTAAGCAATGTAAATGAATTTAGTATACTTGGGCTCGTATAAAAATGATGTGCAATGTATTCTCCCCCGCAGGTTTGAAATGAAATAATAAATTGAAAATGGGGCTATGAAAACTCACCTTAACAAAAGTAGTTAACGAACTCGAGAATGAAAACGACCAAAGTACAACCTAGGAACCCAACGAAAATACGACTTCTGATCACATTAACCGTCGACTCGGTTTCAACTACGGTGTTACTTAAACTCTTCCTTTGTTATCCTAGTGTTACCTCTTTGATTACTTCTCGTCTAACGAAACAGATATCTAACTTTTCGTCTAATATTTAGTTCACTTGAAAGACTTACAAAAAAAAATAAAAACGTAATATTACATGATAGTATATATAATACATTGAGTTCATGCATTTGATAACTAAAAGTTGACACCAATGCATATAACACGTGAATATTGCTTTTAGTCATAACGAGCAGGGTAGCCCGCGCGTTGCCGCGGGATTGCTTTGGTTGGAAAATATTTTTGTAGAAACTTTGTGGTATTCTGTAGTTACGCAGATATATACATATCTTATATATGTTTTGTAATAAGATGCTATATTGCAATATATTGTACTATTTTTTGACAATTTTAGTAGTTGGGCTTTTGGTTATATATGTTATTGTTGTTTGGGCCTTTTTTACAACTTTTGATATTTTTTTTGGGCCTTAGTGTTGTTGGGTTAGAAGATACAGTTAGGTGTGTCTTTATTTTTTTTAAAAGCCGTGGTTTTATCAGTGCATCAAAGAAGGAAAAAACAATTGGGTAAAAAGGGATACGGAAATTAGGGTTTTCATAAGTTTCAATTGTGAAAATTGTAAGGGAAAGGGTTGCTTTCAATTGGTGAATATGCCACATAGGTTTTCAAGGTGCCTGAGCATTGCAAATAAGATTGGCGATCGTCGAGTGGACAAAGTGCTGTGCGCTATTTTTGAGAGAGAGGAGAAAGCGTATGCGGATGCTGAAAAAGGGTATAATGAAATGATTGAGGAGGTGGAAGCTAGGAGAGAGTATAGGCATGGGTTAATTGCGGAGTTGATGAAGCTTGAAAGGGATTTTGTTTTGGATGAGTGTTTGGCTGTTTTAAGGGCTGCGGAGCAAGAGGATTTTGCGGAGATAAGTAGGTTGGTCATGATGAGTCATTCTACGGTACTACGTGCTGGTGAGAAAGGTCGAATTGTCAGGAAACTGAGGAGGCTTGGTTAAGGTCGTTTGTTTCCTTACTCTTGCTATGGCTATGGTTCAATGTTTTTTAAGTATGTTATGCTTTTGTATAAGTGTCTTATGTTAAGAAGTTTAGTTTTTTATCAGTAATGCAGCTAGATTATATCAGTGTAGTAGCTATGGTTAAGTGGTTCATGTAATATAGTTTGACTGTATCACTCTTCTGTTTCACTTAGAATATCAGCGAGTGCATGTTAATATTAATAAGACTGGTTCTGGTTATGTATTTGAGCTGTTTGTAGTGTTTTATGTGGCAAAAAAAGTGATATTTCTGTCATATATGTTTGGTGGAATAGATTTGATGAAAATGTGTGTGTCACTTTGTTGTGGACATATCAGTAAGTTTATAAATTTCTTATTTGTTGTAGAAGAAAATGGCATTTTTTTTATTTGTTATTAACTTGTTGATTTTTTTTTTTTTTTTTTTTTTTTTTTTTTTTTTTTTTTTTTTTTTTTTTGTTTGTTTGTTTGTTTGTTTCTTCATTTTTTAAAAATGTAGTAGGTGTAAGGGGTAGAGTTGAATGATGATACTGTGTTTGGTAATATATATATAGGTGTAGTATTTTAAGTTTGTGGCTAGGGGTGGATGAATGTCCTTTAAAAGAGCTGATTTTCTGAAAAATGTTTTTTTTGTACTGTTATTGTGTTTGGTGTCAATATAGTTTTGTTACATTTGTAAAGGTATGAACAGTCAACTCTTCTTTATAGGTGGTTCAGATATGATTTTCTTTTTGGTATTGGTTGTGTATGGACTTTAATGAAACTGGAACTGTTCTAGTTTGGTTAGAGAAACGACGCACATTATTTTTTTTTTGGCTATATAAGAAAGAGTTATTTGTGTAAGACATTGGCATGTATCTTATAGTTGGTTTTAAAAAACTTGTTTTAAAAAAATGGTGTCTACTCCAAACTTTGATGAACTAAAAGATGTTTGTGGGTCTGACGATTTTAAAGACTGTTTTAAATTTTTGTTTGTCCAAGAAGAGACTCAAAATGAGGGTTTTATAAAGAAGGTTGAAGAATGGTGCAATGGTCTACATGAGAAGGTCAGGAAATTTGGGGACCTCATTGAAGAAGGACAGGTGCTGAGTCATTTTGATGTGCCTGCGATGGACGGCTTGCAATGTTTGGTTGAAGCTCAGGCGACAAACGGGGTTATTTTGCGGGCGGTGGTTGCACTTTTGGATGTGGTTCGTCGAGCTAGGGCTGAGAAGCGACGCCATGTCATGGTGATGGAGGTTCATGATTAGGCTGTCTGTTTGAAGAGAGTTGCTGTTGTAATGTTTGTTGTTTAAAAGTCATGTAGGTTTTATGTGTCATGTTGTGTTATGATGGTTGTAATGCTTACAACTTCTGTTATATAGTAATAAAAGTGTTAGTATTTGTGTGTTTTAGTAAGTGCTAATTTTCAAGTCATAAGTATTTCATATATAAGTTGGGTACAGCCATACGGTGAAATATATAAGCACATCATAAGTATCTTTCACATAGGTTGTTTAAACAACATTGGTGCAAACATATTACAAAACATGCCTTTATGGCATCACTAAAGTTATAGAAGGTTTTTGCACACCTGTTGTGCTATTAGAGATATATTTACATTAGGAGTACTGATAATAGCCGTTGTAACATGATATGGAGGACCAAAAGCATGACCAAATATGCCTTTATGGCACTATTAAAGTTATAGAAGTTTTTTGCATGCCTGTTGTGGCGTTAGACATACATTTACATTAAGATGACCATTCTCTGATGGTATCATGTTATGTGGAGGAGCAAAAGTATGGTTATATAATGGAAACCTGTAATAATAAAATATGTTAGAATATAACAATTGCGAGTCGATAATTTGAGATATGTATTTTTTTAATAGTTTATGTGAGATACGATTGACTTACTTTGGTAGGAGTAGCTAGTCTTTTTTACTTTTCTTGGTGTCAGCTGGTTCATTCTGAAAAAGTGCTCGTTTAGTGGTCTTGTGTTCAGTTGTCTCTGGTATATGTTTCTCTGAAGTTATTCGTGGACTGCTTACCGTTGGTGGGGGTGTTGTAGCATCTGTAATAATCAAAAATTAATATGTTAATGAATATTATGTTTGAATCTCTGAAATATAGTTGTGTTGCTTACTTGGGCATGTTCATGTGGTTGTTGTTTCTTGTTAATGTTTCCTAAATGCGGTGCAACTTAAAAGAGTAACAGGAAAAATTAAGTTTTTAGGTTTTTTCACTTACCTGAGGAAGATACATTTGTTTCAGTCACATTAGGCACATATTCTATAGCTTGATATGGTGAATCTGCTGAACCCGAAGCTGTCACAAATAAGATAAAAGATGATTTTTAGATAAAAAAATGTGCTATATTTTTTTATTGATAAATGATTTTAGTTGAGTGAGGATGCTTAATTGTTTACCTGACGGTTTGTCTTGCAATTCTTTTGGTGCATCTGGTTTGTCTAAAATTTCGTTTAAAATAAAGTTTGGTGGACCATGTTTGTTGCTGTTGTTAAAATGAAATTGGAAGATGTGTTTTTTTCCAACAATGTTTTGAATTTTTTCTGGGAATTCTTTTGGGTGTGGGTTGGTGAGTGAGGTAACTAATGAATGACAATCAGTGCCGACAATATAATCAGCTTTTGGGCTAAAGCATGTTACCATAATTGTTTCCGTGGTGTCTGTTATGTATGCTTTGAAGTTATACCTGGTTATAGGATGCAAATTATTTTAGGTGAATAAATTTATTGAAAAAGTGTTATTTAACTGAATGTTACCTGTAGGTTGGAGCTGCTATTGGTCCGTGGGTACTGCATTCATAGACACCTTCGTTATCATCAACCTTGTTTGTGCACTTGGTACATGATACGTAGAACCATTCACGGGATGTGTTAATGCTTTCTATTATTCCATCACAGGTGAATCTAACTCCCTGTTTTTTTAGCTTTTTCATTATTGCAATTTTTCTTTTTTATAAATAAAATGAAAAAAAATTAATATTAGTTGTTAACTTACGACATGAGTTTGTGGGTTTTCCTGTATCAGCACTGCAAGAGGGACTCGGTTTCTCATTTTTTCTTTCTCTTTGTCTTGGAAAGCATGTTTTATGATCTGCAAAGGTGGCTTAAGGTTGTGTAATTCCCTATACCTGTAACATTATTATTATTTTTTAAATAAAGTAATACAGAAGTTATATCTGATCAGAAAATAATATGATACTTACTCAGCTCGATACTGCTCAAGTTGTGGAATCCTTGGATTGATGTAGTAATATGTTGCCGCCGTTGATTGAAGCTGAAGGTTATTATTGTACCGTGAAACTCTACATGATGAGACAGCTATGATGATTGGCCTCTCAAGCGCATCTATAGCATTTTTCTCAAAATTTTCAGCAAGGTCGCCCCACAACGTTAACTCGATAGAGTTTCGGCTGTTTCAATATGGGACAGAATCGTTTGTCATTTTGGTACGTTTTTACTATGAATTATAAACAACTAAATTTGTTTAATTTACTTACTTTAAATTTTGTATTTCCACTTTTCTTTGAAAGGCCTGTGTTCTGTTTGGATCTCCAACCTTTCCTTTTTCTTGAGATTGTATGTAACATCCAATGTAGTCTGTTCAATAAATATAAAACATTTATTCATTACATGTTTTATATATATTAATAAACAAAACACTCTGTATGTGATCACCTGTTAGGATCGGATAAGATTTAATGGGCTTCTCTCTTGGATCAATGACTCTTTCAGGCAGCTGATTGTAAGAAGCGAAATCAAAATAATGCTCAGGGAATCCAACATCTTCAATGGCATCAAATGCTGTGAAGAATCTGCTAAACGACAACGATGTTGGGTTTGCAAGTGTTCGCTGCCACCTTTCTGTCTCAATACACGTGAATCCAGATATGCGGTATGTTTTACCAGGTATGACAATCTTTTTAAAATGGTTAATGTCTTCTGCATTCATGTTTGCTTGTATTGCATCACCCTAGTCATATTGTGGTATTAGTTGATAGTGAATTATAAATAAAGTGTTTTTGTAATATGCTGATTATATGTATTAATTACCTGTTTGTCTAATAAAATTGCCCGGAAACCTTTTTCTGTTGTGTCTGGTGGGTCTTTGTGTATCCATGCTCGATATATCTTTGCTTCTAGAATATTATTTCTGTCCCTTGGTTTTAAATCTTTGATGTAAGCTTCAGTCATCCTGCATGGGGAAAGGAAAAAATATAAGATGTATCATGTTTATTTAAAAAAAGTGTAATGCAATACAAATTATGTATATACTATTAAATAAAAAAAGAATTGTTGTTTTAGATTTAAAGGCAGTACTATATGAATATAAACTAAGATTAAATAAAAATGTGCAAAAATTCATAAATGAATTATCAGCGGTAATTTTGGTGATATACACCTCAGCTTGATGTAGATGTTTTAAAAAGTCTTTGTAAACAATGTTTTTTGTTGTATTTGTTGGGTGTTCGGGATCGGGTTTAACTAAGATTTTTAATCCACGCGGTGATGTAGCTCTTGACAGTGCAACATATAGTTGCCCGTGTCCAAAAACCGGTTCTGGCAAGTAGACGCCAATTTTGTTTAAAGATTGGCCTTGACTTTTATTGATCGTCATCGCGTAGCAAACTTTAACAGGGAACTGTTTTCTTTTGAAAATAAATGGGTAGTTGGGATCTTTGTGGGTGAGGGGGATTCTTGGAATGTAAACTTTTTCTCCAATTCTTGTGCCGGTAATAATTTCAGCTTCGATAAGCTTTGACCAAAGGTTCTTGACTATCATTCTTGTGCCATTGCAAAGACCTCCACCTAAGCTAAGATTTCGTATAAGCATTATTGGTGCTCCAATCTTCAATTCAAGCTTATTTGGTGGCAGACCTGGAAATCTAAAGGTGTTTAGATATTCAGGTGGGTACAGCATTTCTATTGCAGAAGTGTCTCTTCCAACTGGAATTGCTTCGTCTGAACTTATGTATGTTGTAGTTTGTCCTGCTAACATAGACATAACTCTTTCATTTATACTATCAGCGGTTTCATTTTTAGGACAGACAATAGCCTTTTGCTGTAGGACTTCTGCTGTTGGGTGTGTTAGTGTACTCTGATCGTAGATAAAATCGATAAGATTCTGAATACCATTCTAATCATCCTGAATCTGATATTCTGGTGGGATTGTCACCCATGCAGCGTCCTTTGGTTCTTTCTGATCAGGTTCCCCAATTTCACCGTCTCCAATGCTGAGAAACCATGAAGAGAAGTCACGTATAGCGTCTTTTTGATGCTTGTTTAAGTCTCTTTGCAACAGCCTCATGTTTTGTTTTAACTTGTAAATCTTAAAGTGCGCCCATAGATATGAATTTGCTACCGATGAGCTTATTAATTGTGATTTTGATGCTTTCTTTTTTACTGGCAATGTTTGCCTGAAATCACCACCGAGCATCATTGTTTTCCCACCAAATGGTTTATCAGAGACGTTCAAAATATCTTTGAGACTCCTATCCAGTGTCTCGAAATAGCGCCTGTCATTCATTGGTGCCTCATCCCATACTATAAGTTCAGTTTCCTCTAATAATTTTGCCATAAGGGAATTCTTTTTAATGTTGCACATTGACTCATCGGTTAAGTCAAGAGGGAGTTTGAAACGTGAATGTGCTGTCCTACCAGATGGTAACAACAATGATGCGATTACTGAAGATGCAACCGCTAGCACGATTCTACCTTCTGAACGCAGTTTGTTGATGATTGTCTTCCATAGGAATGTTTTCCCTGTTCCACCATGACCATAAACAAAGACCAGCCGTTGTTGGTTTTCGTGACATGCGTTGACAATAAGATTGTAAATAACTCGTTGCTCATCATTTAGTTTTTCAACAGCAGTCGTTGCTTCCTCTCTCAACTCTTCTCTGTTGTAGTTCTTTTCTTCCATAAGTAATCTGTTATGGAGCTGATGCAGCAATTCATCTGGAGGCAATTTCAACCCAAATTCTTCCACTGATTTTGAACAACTGTTTAAGATTACTTCAATTTCAAACATAATGTAGCCCTTTCGTTCTTCACTGTTCACCTGTAAATCTCTAATGTGAACCATGTGTGATGCTCTTATTGGTATGTCGTCTCCCATGCGTTCCCAATGTTTTTCCCAAAGGCGAACAGGGTCAACAACGTCACAGTATAGGAGAATATGTGCAAACAGTGTACGTAGCTGAGCTGAAGTTGCAGTAAACGCTGCTTCTTCTAGTGCTATGTCCCATTCTTTATCATCTTCGAGCAATCCTAAAGCCTGGCATGCTGCACGGTATGTAGGAAACACTTGCTTGTTAACAGTGCGCACTTCTACAAATGATCTGCAACCTTTTTGATGGCCAAGAAGCATTCGAAAATAGAATAATTCGCCGGCAGCTGGATGCACATAAACTAACCTACCAATTGAAGACTTCGTTTTACGTTTTCGACGCTTCCATTGCTTTAGATCGTCATACCAGACATATTGGGTAGGAAAATCTAAGTACGTTAAATGCCTTCCATCTTCATATAGCCTGTTGTATGTGAACCATTCGGTTAGTGTTGTCAGTTTTCTAGAATCATCTGACATCACATAACCTAACGATTCTTTTTCTTTAAAACTTATTGACTGCATATTTTCAAGATGCACCGTAAGAATTTGAACTGCTGGTTCCCTATGATGTATAGGGAAATTAAATATTCTCCAAAATGCCTCATTTGGACATATAAATCGGCCGTCAATAAAATTCTGGATTTCATCTATTTGTATCTTTGGAGCATTTGATGTTGTTGCTGGATCACCAATTGGTCTTGCAATTTTTGCAGCTATCCTATCCGTGCCTTTTGAAATATATTTGAATAGGTATTTTATCAGCATACTCCAGCCGCAATACTCAACATTTATATGGGCATGAAATATTAGACAAAGCAGCGGGTTGTAAGGTACAGCATAGCTGTTGTCTAAATGCAGTTCTCCTCGCTGTACGTAATCTCCTGTTTTCCTTCTTCGATAGTGTACATTGTTCACA
Source organism: Artemisia argyi (assembly GCA_030686995.1). NCBI lineage: Eukaryota > Viridiplantae > Streptophyta > Magnoliopsida > Asterales > Asteraceae > Artemisia > Artemisia argyi. The sequence continues at coordinate 15,071 of JARVZY010000961.1, forward strand.
TAAATAATGCCTTAAAAACATTATTAAGTTTTTATCAATATCTCTATGTTTTGATCATTACAAAATATAACCTCAAAGAATTAAAACTTATGACATAAACAAGTATTTGGTGATTAATATTTCTCTTTACATCCAAATCACTTAAGGTATGAATAAACAAAGTGTTTAGTGCAATGTATGATCAAAGGGGTATTTAATTAACTAATACAAAGTTTATTTAATTATATAATCTTATTATATATTTTTGAAAAACACTTTTGGTAATAAGGAAAAATGTTTTAATCATACTTAATATATGATTTCAAATATTTAACCAAAATCAGTTAGTTTTTCACCAAATAAACTTTCCCCACTAAAAGACAAAGTTTCTGGCCGTTACAGTTGGGCGGCCCCCTTAATTATAAGGGGCGGCCCCCTTAATTTTAAGGGGGCCGGCCATGCTTTAAGGGGACCGGCCACACTCCTCTGTCAGAAACTTTTGCCTATAAATACCACCTTAAACCTGAATTTTTTCCCCACCTTTTGCACTCCAGAACTTTCTGTTCTAGATCTCCATTTCCAATCTATAAATCCTTTGATCATACATTCTTAAATCTTTGTTTCAAAGTGATCCATACATAATCCATTCAAGTGCAAGAGAAGAATACTTCTACCCCTCAAGACAAGAAGTATTACAACTAGTTGTGATCTCCACATCTAAGTTGTTTGAGCATCATCATTGATTATTATTTCATAGTGTGATTAGTTGTGAATATTTGTTAGAGAATAGTTGTGTAGATAGTAGAAGTTGATTAGTTGTGAAATAGGATAGTTGTGAAGATTGGTGTGTAGAAGAAGGTGTGTAGAAGATTGGTGTGTAAAAGCTTGGTGTGAAGAAGATTGGCGTGTAGATAGGTGTGAAGAAGATTGGCGTGTATATTGGTGTGAAGATTGGTGTGAAGATTGGTGTGTAGATTGGTGTGTTAATTGGTGTGTAAATTGGTGTGTATATTGGTGTGTAAGGTTTTCTCCGCCATAAGGGAGCTTGTTGATATAGTGAAGAAAACTCTCGAGTTAGGTGCTCGGGGAGTGGAGTAGGGCAAGGAAGGTGCCTTGTAGCTGAACCACTATAAATCGCTTGTCTCTCGGTTTGATCTTTCCATCCTTTACTTATTTCATTATTTACATAATTATTGCTTCATAGTATATATACTTAGTGTTGTTCATATTGTGTATAACTAGATTTCATATATCATCGAATCTATATTTTATAAATCAACGAAAACTTTTAAACAATTTGTTTTTATAACAATTAAAAAGACGTAAAACTATTCAACCCCCCCTTCTAGTTTTCCACAATTGGTATCAAGAGCCACGTCTAGCAAGAAATTTAAAATATATTGTATTTTAAAACTTGTAACGATCTATGGAATCTTTAAAATATTTAGAAGGGCAATCTATGCAAAGACCACCACTATTTGAAAGTGATGGATTTTTATATTGGAAAAATAGATTCGAAACGTATGTGAAATCAAAAGATCTTGATCTTTGGCATATTATTACCTTTGGTGATTTTCCCCCTATTCAATATAATGTTGAAACCAAAATGGATGAAATTGTAGCTTTTGAAAAACAAAATGATGATTTGAAAAAGAAACTAGCAAAAAATAATGAGGCTAAAATGGTTATTTATAATGCGTTACCACGCAAAGAATATGAAAGAATTTTTATATGTAAAACCGCAAAAGAAATTTGGGATTCTTTACTAATCACTCACCAAGGTAATAGCCAAGTCAAAGAAAATAAAATAGATCTTCTTGTACAACAATATGAACAATTTATGATTCCGGAAGAGGAATCAATTGATAATGCTTTTGCTAAGTTTAACACTATCATCACAAGTTTAAAAGCACTTGATGAGACATTTTCTAGTAAAAATTGTGTTAGGAAATTTCTTAGGGCATTGCATCCAAAATGGCGAGCTAAGGTCACGGCAATTGAAGAATCAAAGAACTTGATGACGTTATCACTTGATGAACTAATTGGCATCTTGAAGGTTCATGAAGAAATCATAAGAAGAGATTCGGAAACGGTCAAGGTCAAGAAAGAACAAATCAAATCCATTGCTCTAAAAGCCAAAAAGGAATCTAGTGATGATGATGATTCAACTGACGAAAGTGAAGACGAAGAATATGCAATGGCCGTAAGAGAATTCAAGAAATTCTTCAAGAGACGAGGAAGATTCACTAGGTCATCACATGACGATAGAAAATCGTTCCAAAGAAATAGAAGTGATAATTACGTGAAAAGAAAGTGCTTTAGATGTGGAAGTCCAAATCATCTTGTTGGAGAATGTTTAAAGCCGCCGGGTTATGAAAATCAAAGCGCATTTGTTAGTGGAACATGGAGTGACAGTGATAAAGAAGAAGTGGAAAAACCAAAAGAAGAAAAGTGTTTTGTGGCAAATGCAACCGACGAAATATGCCTTGGAATTGACTTGGAACCTAACGAATGGATCAAGGATAATGGATGTTCGAGGCACATGACGGGGAATCGCAAGCTATTCTCTACATACAAGGCATACAATGGAGGTAACGTTATTTTCGGTAGTGACTTGCGTGGAAAAATTATTGGCAAAGGTACGATTTCTCAAGACTCACTTACTATTGAAAATGTTGAACATGTTAACAATTTAACATATAACTTACTTAGTGTAGGCCAAATATGCGATAATAAATGTAAAGTTATCTTTTCTGAAGAAGATAGCGAAATAGTTAAGAATGGAAAAATTATAGGTAGAGGTATTAGGAAAGGAGGTGTATATGTTATGAAACTAGGAAACAAACCTGAAGATAGGATATGCCTAACGACCCTAGACGAAAATTCCACTTTGTGGCATAGGAGATTAGGACATGCTAACATGCAACAAATACAATCTTTGGCCTCTAAGGAATTAGTTAGAAACTTGCCTAATCTAAAATATGACAAACATTTTTGTGATGCATGTAAAGTTGGAAAACAAGCTCATGCTGGCCACAAAGCTAAGAATATAGTATCCACTACTAGGTGCCTAGAATTATTACATATGGATCTTTTTGGTCCATCCGCTGTGCGGAGCTATGGAGGAAACACGTATACCTTAGTAATAGTAGATGACTACTCACGATACACGTGGACTAGGTTTTTAAGTGACAAAACCCAAGCATTTGAAAAATTCGAAATATTTAGCAAAATGATTCAAAATAAGTTAGGATGCTCAATAGTTGCCATTAGGACGGACCATGGAAGGGAATTTGATAACGAAGTACAATTCGGAAAATATTGTGAGTTAAATGGAATATCTCATAATTTCTCCGCTCCTCGTACTCCTCAATCAAATGGGGTAGTAGAAAGAAAAAATAGGTCACTACAAGAAATGAGTAGAACTATGTTAAATGAACAATCCATTCCACAAAAATTTTGGTGTCACGCCGTAGATACATCGACTTATATTCTAAATAGGGTATCAATTAGAAGAATTCTAGGAAAAACTCCTTATGAGTTATTAAGAAATAGAAAACCTAACTTAAGCTACTTTAGGGTATTTGGAAGTAAATGCTATATTTTAAACACTAAGGACTACCTCACTAAGTTTGATCCAAAATCATATGAAGGAATATTTTTAGGATACTCACAAAATAGTAAAGCATATATAATACTTAACAAACACTCCATGAAGGTAGAGGAATCACTAAATGTAACATTTGATGAAACACCACCACCTCCTAAAACGCTACCTTTAGAAGATGATAATTTAGTTGAAGAAGAAGCTATTGAGGTTAGTAAAACAAAACCCATAGGAAATGACAATGAAGAAACTCACTTAGAAAATAACGAAATCGTTAATATTAAAGAATCTAGATCACATCCTTTAGATAATATAATAGGACATCTTAACCAAAGAACCCTTAGGTCACAAGCCCAAGATAAAAACAACTTCTTTTGTTTCCTCTCAGCAATAGAACCTAAGAATATTAGTGAGGCTTTAAAGGATGAAAGTTGGATTATAGCTATGCAAGAAGAATTAAATCAATTTAAGGCAAATGATGTTTGGGAACTAGTCCCAAATCCAAAGGATATGACCATCATAGGAACCAAATGGGTATATAGAAATAAGTTAGACGAGAATGGAATAGTTACTAGGAATAAAGCTAGGTTAGTTGCCCAAGGTTATAATCAACAAGAAGGAATTGATTATGATGAAACTTATGCCCCCGTAGCTAGACTAGAATCAATTAGGATATTACTTGCCTATGCTTGCGCCCTAGATTTTAAGTTATTCCAAATGGATGTAAAAAGTGCATTCCTTAACGGTTTTATCAATGAGGAGGTATATGTGGCACAACCTCCAGGATTCATTGACTTCGCAAAACCTGATTATGTTTATAAGTTAAAGAAAGCTTTGTATGGACTCAAACAAGCTCCCAAAGCTTGGTATGATCGATTAAAAGCTTTTCTTATTAAACATGATTATTCCATGGGAATGGTAGATAACACTCTTTTCACTAAAAGGAAAGACCCTAATCTCATCATTGTTCAAATATATGTTGATGACATTATATTTGGATCGACTTGTCAAGACATGTGTGATGAATTTGCCAAAATCATGCATGATGAGTTTGAGATGAGTATGATGGGTGAACTTAACTTCTTCCTAGGATTACAAATAAAACAATTAGAAGATGGAATATTCTTTAACCAATCTAAGTACATTAAGGAAATGCTTAAGAAATTTGGCCTAGAAGACTCAAAACCCATAAAAACACCCATGTCTACGGAGGTAAAGCTCACAAAGGACGATGAAGGTGAGTCCGTAGATAACTCCAAGTATAGAGGAATGATAGGTAGTTTACTATACTTGACGGCAAGTAGACCCGATATCATGTTTAGTGTCTGCCTTTGTGCCCGTTTTCAAGAGGATCCCAAAACCTCTCACCTAGAAGCGGTTAAGCGTATCTTCCGATACATTAAAGGCACTATACACTTAGGATTATGGTATCCTAAGGAATCCGAGATAGAAACCATTGTCTATGCGGATTCGGATCATGCGGGAGACTACGTAGATAGAAAGAGCACTAGCGGTATTTGCACGTTTATGGGATGTTGTCTAACATCTTGGTTTTCGAAGAAGCAAACCGCTCTTGCTATTTCTACCACCGAAGCCGAATATGTAAGCACCGGAAAGGCATGTCAACAAGCACTATGGATGAAACAAGCTCTCATAGACTATGGCATTAGGTTAGAAAATATCCCCATTATGTGCGATAACAAAGGTGCGATAGATTTAAGTAAAAATCCGGTGCAACACTCTAGGACTAAACACATAGAAATACGTCACCATTTTCTTAGGGATAATGTACAAAAAGGAAATATATCTATAGAAAAGGTTGCATCGGAAGATAACATTGCGGATATATTCACAAAACCCCTTAAGCGTGAATTATTCAACCACTTGCGTTTAGGATTAGGAATGATGGAACAAGTTGACTAAATTATATTGAAATATTTCAAATTAATACTTGCATGAAATTTATTTTTCTTCCATTTCATCTTTTCTGAGTCTAGGAATCTATTTCGCACAAAACTAAAGATTGGGAAAATTTATTTTCGTTGCATAATTTTTTTTTTTTTTTTTTTTAACTTAATCAATTTTCTCTAAAAATTATTCTCACAATCTAGGAACCCCATGAAAACCATTTTCCTTGCATTGTTGACTAATTCTAAAAACATTATATTTCAAAATCATGCATAAACTCTCACATAAATTGTCAAGGTATATAATCTAATATATGTCTTTGACATTCATGATCGAGTAAAAATTGAATCAAGGAGATCATTTGGATTGTTTCTTAGGATCGTTATTTCTTTTTGCTTCTAGGTGTCGAAACAATCACAACTCCACATTTGTTGCATATAGACACTCACTAGGACAAATTCACTAGTAATGGTGTCATCTTGATCCATCATTAGTCTTTCACTCACTAATTGCCCTTGCCTTTAATTCAAGATAGGTGTCTTAGGAAGCTTAAGTGTGCTTGCATTTACTTACCTCCTATTGCTTATTATGTGTTGATTATTTGATCTAGTGCCTATGTGTTTTTGCATGATATCTAATGTTAGATTAGATGCTATATTGCCTAAAGGAATTGAACTTGCTTGAATCCAAGTCCAAAAACACAACCTTTCTGCAAATTTTCTGCCAAAAACCCAATTCTGGCAATCTGGAAATCACCAGATGGGCGGCCCCCTTAATTATGTAAGGCGGCCCCCTTAATTTTAAGGGGACCGCCCCCATATTAAGGGGACCGGCCATCTGATGGTCGGGTTTACAGAATCTTTTCTGCTTTTTAGCCCATTTTAACCTACATTTCCCATTTTTCACCAACATATTTTGTCCTAATCCTCCAAACAAACTTTATCCATCCTTAAACACACAAATCTTACACTATAAATATCCCCAATCCTCAAAGCTCTCCATTCATCCCATCATGAACTCTCCAAACAAACCAAAATCAAAAGCCTCAAGGCTAGCAAGGATGACGGAAAAACCCGTTTGGCGACGAAAAAGTCCTAGAAACAAATCCATCATCACAAATGTAGTTGGAAATCATTCCTCCCCACCAACCTCTTATTTCCCAAACTGTGCATCAAACCTACAAAGGCATTCATTTGATCCACTTTACAAACCATACAACATTGGCCAAACACCTTCCTTCAAGCCAAACTACACCTCTCAACCTCCAACAACTTATAATGATCCATGCAAGTTTGATGAACCATCAAACTACAATTCCAACTACTCTAACCCAACTCATCCATACCAAACCTATGATCCCCTCCACATTGCCACGGAAAAACAAAAGTTCCGTGATGAAATAAACCAAATCCATGATCTTAGTGATCTCCTTGCTATGCATCTTGCACAACGCAACAAAGGGCTACCTCCATCATCACCCTATGCAAATTGCCTTCCCCACTCTCTTAACTTGGATCAAGTTACAAATCACACTCACTTTTGCCCTTGTTGCATATTCCTTAAAAAACAAATCCTCTACTTGAGTGAAGATATTTCTTGGATTGAATATCTTCTCACTCGTGATCATCCAATACCACCCTTAACACGATACAACATCGTGAGATCCACTTCTTCCGCTCTATACAACACCCCATATCCACCTCAATCAAACATCTAAGCTCCATGCTTTTGTTTTCCTTCAAGCAAATAAAACAAATCAACCATGGGTTGCAAGCAAGTCCAAGTGCTCTCTTAGGCAATATAGGACTATGTCTTTTATTTTGTTTTATTGTAATCAATATGCTACAAGCATATTGAATGTTGTTATGCTAGTTATTTCTATCATGCTTGAATGAATCTATTTTTATTTGCATAATTGTTGTTTTTGCATATATATGTGTGTTGTTCTCTTCAAAATATTTTTGTAGCCAAGATTCCAATTGCTCGTTCCCTTTGTGCTTTCAAACGAGGGGGAGCATACATCAAGGGGGAGTTCTCTACCCGTTTAAACTTCTTTCACGAAGATTATTCGGCTTAACCTTTTTGATTTTACAAAAAGGGGGAGAAGAGAAATGGTAAACTCTATAATACTTGTCTAATAACAAGTTTTAAATCTTTTGAGTTTAAGGTTTTGTAATAATCAAAAAGGGGGAGATTGTTGACATAAATAATGCCTTAAAAACATTATTAAGTTTTTATCAATATCTCTATGTTTTGATCATTACAAAATATAACCTCAAAGAATTAAAACTTATGACATAAACAAGTATTTGGTGATTAATATTTCTCTTTACATCCAAATCACTTAAGGTATGAATAAACAAAGTGTTTAGTGCAATGTATGATCAAAGGGGTATTTAATTAACTAATACAAAGTTTATTTAATTATATAATCTTATTATATATTTTTGAAAAACACTTTTGGTAATAAGGAAAAATGTTTTAATCATACTTAATATATGATTTCAAATATTTAACCAAAATCAGTTAGTTTTTCACCAAATAAACTTTCCCCACTAAAAGACAAAGTTTCTGGCCGTTACAGTTGGGCGGCCCCCTTAATTATAAGGGGCGGCCCCCTTAATTTTAAGGGGGCCGGCCATGCTTTAAGGGGACCGGCCACGCTCCTCTGTCAGAAACTTTTGCCTATAAATACCACCTTAAACCTGGATTTTTTCCCCACCTTTTGCACTCCAGAACTTTCTGTTCTAGATCTCCATTTCCAATCTATAAATCCTTTGATCATACATTCTTAAATCTTTGTTTCAAAGTGATCCATACATAATCCATTCAAGTGCAAGAGAAGAATACTTCTATCCCTCAAGACAAGAAGTATTACAACTAGTTGTGATCTCCACATCTAAGTTGTTTGAGCATCATCATTGATTATTATTTCATAGTGTGATTAGTTGTGAATATTTGTTAGAGAATAGTTGTGTAGATAGTAGAAGTTGATTAGTTGTGAAATAGGATAGTTGTGATGATTGGTGTGTAGAAGAAGGTGTGTAGAAGATTGGTGTGTAAAAGCTTGGTGTGAAGAAGATTGGCGTGTAGATAGGTGTGAAGAAGATTGGCGTGTATATTAGTGTGAAGATTGGTGTGAAGATTGGTGTGTAGATTGGTGTGTAAATTGGTGTGTATATTGGTGTGTAAGGTTTTCTCCGCCATAAGGGAGCTTGTTGATATAGTGAAGAAAACTCTCGAGTTAGGTGCTCGGGGAGTGGAGTAGGGCAAGGAAGGTGCCTTGTAGCCGAACCACTATAAATCGCTTGTCTCTCGGTTTGATCTTTCCATCCTTTACTTATTTCATTACTTACATAATTATTGCTTCATAGTATATATACTTAGTGTTGTTCATATTGTGTATAACTAGATTTCATATATCATCGAATCTATATTTTATAAATCAACGAAAACTTTTAAACAATTTGTTTTTATAACAATTAAAAAGACGTAAAACTATTCAACCCCCCCTTCTAGTTTTCCACATACATGCCCATCTTTATCGAAGAAAGTCGTGTCATTGTATTTTTTTGGGAAATTCTTTTTACATGTACCTTCTTGCATACACGGTGCGTTTGGTTTAGCATTTCCACATGGACCATGCATCATCATGTCAGCTACAACTCGGTAAGTTTCGGGATCAGATACCTTATTAGGTAATTCTGCCGAAATAAAGTTGTCTACTTGTTCAGGGGTCTGAATCTTGTCTTTAGAATCTATCCACAACAATGTATGGCAATGAGGAAGACCCCGTTTTTTGGAATTCTATAGTGTATAGAACTGCAACAAAATTATACATTACATTAGATGATATTCCATATTTAGTTTAAACAGGATAGCAAACAAATGTTGGTGTAAAAAATATAATGTGTTAAAGTATGTATTTACCTCTAGTACATCGGCCAAAGATGTTTCCTTCTTTAAGTATCCTTACAAAATCTTCAACTTTTTGTTCAAAGACACGATCTACTACATCAGCTATGTCTGATGGTGTAAGGTGTGGATATTCTTTCAGTTTTCTCTTGATCTCTGGCCAGTTAACATTACATGTGAATGTAATGAAAAACTATGGATTTCCAAGCACACGACAAATGGCAAGAGCATCAAGGTAGTGACTGTACATATACCTTGGGCCTCCAGTAAAACTTGAGGGAAGAATTATTTTCTTCCCTATATCAGCTCCAACATGGTCTCCTCTTGAGATCGCGTCACAAATGCCAGATAAACATTCAGTTCGGATCGTGCTTTGTTTGGATCTTATAAAATCCAGCCGATCTTGCTCTAGCGTACAATATACAGACACTGCATATTGTTGAAATAGTCTTCCACCTCTAAACAGCAGACCATATTCACCAAATCGTTCGTGCAACTGATAATTGTAAAACGCATTCATTGATAATTTTTTTCTCTTCTTATTTCTGCCAACATCTCGTAGCGTAAGCTTTGTATTATAGCCTGGCTGGCCATATACAAATAAAAGAGGAAACTGGAGAGACATATATGAGCTGTGAAGCTTATTAATCCTGTGAGGGCCTCGGTCTCTATATTCTACTATGATATCATAGTCTGTTCTAGTGTTTGGACCATCGTCAAATACTATTGCTCCTAGTGTTCCAGTAGAAGGTAATTGATACTGTTGTGCACCGACGACATTGTACAACTGGACTCTGAATTCAGGGACGTTGGCTTCGTTGCATCTGTCTCTGGCTGTTCTGAATATCTGAACCAACTCATTGTTGTCGTCTAAAATCTGTATTAGACTTTGTACAATATGAGGGTTCAGATTACTTTTTCCTTGACCACCCAAAGCCTTAATTCTGTTTGTAACCTCATTTTCGGTGTCATAAATGTAAAGCTGCAGAAACCTTGGATCTTTGTTCTCTTCAGGATACATCGTCCCTATCCAGTGATAAATTTCTCCTGATATCTTGAACACTTATGGGCCTCTTCCATCATTTATTGAATCATCAATCTTTGCTCCAAACGATGTCATGCTGAACATCTGATTATATGCACGGATATGGTCCAAAAAATGCTTATCCCTAAATAGTTCTTTTACATAGTAAGGAGGATCTAATTCTGGACGAAGGTGCACTTGTCCTCCTCCACAACATCGGTTGAATCTGACTTTGTTCCTTCCAGCTCCTTTTAGACGTTCTCCATACCAGAACGCCGCGTTGCAATATTCACATCTCCAACAGCAATCTCCTATGTCAATGTATAATGATGACACATCTGCATTTAACAATACATTCATTTAATTTTATGCCAAAGTTAAGTTAAAGTAACTATAGTACCATTTATATAACATGTAACATTTTCTACCTTCATTGTATGTTGCTGTATTGTTATTGTTCATAAATGCACTTGCACGCCTGCTTCTACATCTTCATTTTTCTGTCGATGTTCCTTCGCCATACTTTATGCAGGTCTGGTTATTTTTTCTTTTCTTTTCTGTTATGTTTTAATCAAATATTAAATCTATATTAGCATAATGTATCTATCTATAGTAATACCAGAATCAAAACTGATTAGAACATATGTGTATAACTTACCTTTGTTGATAAAAGTGTAGTCTGAAGGATTGTTTAGCAAATCTGTAGGTGGCGTACATGTGTTAACAATAGGGAGAGAACCATAAGATGTGTTACTGTTGGAACATTCTACAAATACAAAGATAGTGACAATTGTAAGTAGACAATATATATAGGTTACATAGTGTAATATATAGTTTTTCACATGTATTTGCTAACAAACCTGTTGTATCTGTGTGAAATGTTTCTTTTAATTGGCTTACATAACTATCTGGACATTGTGTATCTATGCCTTTGCCTTTAGAGTAGCCATAATGTTTGTCTGCCAAAAAAAAAAAAGGTTTTGTTAAAATTTTTATTTTCAATAGATTCTAGAAGATAGGGTTTACATTTGGTACTGCATTTATTACCCCAATTGGGTAATAAATTTGTTCCTTCTAGGGTTTTGCATTAACACATTCACATTTAATGTTTGTTTAAATATTTGTATGCAAACATACTAATAACCATGATAGCTTACCATTTGGTATATTTTCCTTTTTCATAACTGAATTGCTGGATAAATAGCTATGACGATCAACAGAAGACAAAGTTGGAAAGTTTCCATTGATAG
>JARVZY010009473.1:0-28689 GCA_030686995.1 Artemisia argyi
CTTCCTCTTTCGATTATTGTCTTTCTCAGCTTCTTCTAATGCCAACGAGTCCATCAATTGTTGAGCAATAGTGATAGCCTCATGAATGTTTGCAGGCTTAGCAGAAATCACATCGTTCCTTGTAGCTACCGACAAACCATCGGTATACCTCTCAATCCTTTGAGTCTTAGTCCTAACCATATCCGGACAAAGTAAGGCTAACTCTCGATAACGGCGATTGTAAGTTGCCATATCGGTACCTTTCACCTTATGGTTCCAGAACTCAATCTCCAGCTTCTTAATCTCATTCCTTGGGCAGTAAGTTTGAATCAGCAAGGACTTAAATTGCTCCCAAGTCATAGCATAAGCCACATCACTCCCAACCGAATTTCGGTAATTGTTCCACCAAGTTAAAGCTACATCCTTGAAAGTAAAAGAAGCAAACTTTACCTTCGCATTCTCCGCACAACCACTGACATTAAACACTGACTCAGTCTTCTCTATCCACCTGACCAAGTAGACCACTCCTTCAGTTCCACCAAACTCAATGGGTTCACAAATTTTAAACTCCTTGTAGTTACATCCATTAGCACGAACAGGTGGAAATGTTCCAGCAGAATTGTTGGAATGATTTGACTCAGCTAGTAGCTCAGCAACTCGTTGCTGCACAAGTTGATTGATCATTGCTTGATCCACAGTAGGTGCGTTAAGTGGAACATGATCATTGTCTCCCTGAACATCAACATTTTGATTGTTGTTGCGGTTAGTAGTGTCCAGGTTATCGGGAGTAGGGGTCTCAACATTTCGAGTAGGACGACGTCCTCGACGACCAGGGGTATTCGTTGCAGGACCAGTTCTGGTAGCTCTAACAGGGTTTCGTCGTGGGGCCATTGATCTAAAACATCATACAAGGTTGGTGAGTCTCCGATAGAACTTATCATATGCTCAACAAGAATTAAATCAACGAAGCCAAATCATGGAAAGAACATCAACAATACACCGCAAAACATCAATAAGGCGAATAGGAACTCAATTTCCACAATATCCAAAAACCACATAATACCATATAATAATAACCATCAACCATACAATAAAGATCCAACATCGTTCCAACTACCGAAAAACACAAAAGATAATAATCGTTCCAAACGAGACGAATAATCAACGGAAAATACATCAAAATAGTATAACTAGCTTTTCTAACCGAACACTCCTCGGTGTAGAAAGCAAAAAGACAACATAACTCAAACATCTAGCCACGCTGCTGGCGGAGGTTCCTCAACTCCTGCCTCAAGCCATCAAGCTCTCTCCATAGTGATCCTAACTCCACACTATGGGTGTCGCTGTCTCTCTTGAGGTCAGCCACCTCCTTCTCCAGCTCGGCATTCCTCTGCCATAACTTGCGGTCGGCCTCTCGAGCTGTAATAAAACCTCGCTGTAAACCCTCAATATGCTCGTGAATCTCAGTAACTCTCCTCTCAGCCGTAACCATGTCAATCCTCAACTCCCCAATGAACTCAACGGTCACCCTATCAATCCGCTCAGACATACGTGTAACTCTCTCACCAAGATCAGTAATCTGAGCCCACATCCTACCAGTCTCACCTAACTCTGCATGCTCAACAGAAACCTCAGAAGGTGCATCTGACTCAACGGGACTACCAGGTGGCAGCTCAAACAAAAATGGATGATCAGGTGAAACAGGCTCTAACGGATGTATAGGTGAATCAGGCTCCTCAGCCTGAGCTGGCGGCACTAACAAATCATCATCATCAGGCATCTCCTCCTCCTGAGGGTCATCCTCCTCCTCAGGGTCATCATCATCACCCTGATCAGCCTCCTGAGGGTCATCAGCCTCATCCTCACCCTCGTACTCCTGCTCCTCCTCATCGGAAGAGTACATCATCAATCGTCGTCTCTTAACAGGTGAACCATGTGGAGATGGGGTAGGTGATCTAGGACGACGACGCAATGATACAGGTGGTGCATCTGACAGGAGAGTGTGAGCATCCAAATGTAAAGGTGGTGAAGTAGGGCGTACCGACATACGTGCCGTAGCTCGGTGGGAAAAACGTGGAGCCACACGAGCCAAAGCCTGATGAAGAGTAAGCTGCCTCGATGTACCAGGGAGCCCTAGAGAAGATGAGGGTCCCTGCGTAGATGCAGCAGGCGGTGCAGAAGTAGAAGCTGTGGGTGACACAGTAGCTGAATGCATGGCAACCCTGTAAGGATCATCAGGAGCCATGGTGATCTGTGCTGGGCGTATAGGTGTAGTAAGAATATCCTCAACAACGTCAAACATACGGGAGGCCATAGTCTGTGACAACGGTGTAGGGTAGGTGTAAGTGTTTCAAAACAACTAAACCGCGAACTCAAAATACCATATCAAAAATCATCATATAATTCCAAATCATATATATCAAGAAAGATTTAAAATACCGCATTACTAAAATCATTCGTAAAACAATTAAGCCATATAATTCCTCAAAACGCATATAATTCCTAAAAACGCCATATAATTCCTCAAAACGCCATCATATCACTAAATCAATAACCTCAAATCCTCAAATCATCTCAAGAATCCCATATCTAATAATCATCTCAATATACCTCAATAATAATAATGATGCTTCGGCTTGGCGAGCTGGCGGGCAATGGTCGAGGATCGTTTTCTGTAAAAATCGGTTATAGTTTAGGTGTTTATTTACCTTGTTCTCTAAAACCTTGGCTCTGATACCAATCTGTAACACCCCCAAAATTTGGTATAGCGGAAGACTCAACAAGCTTTCGGGGTGCTATGGGGATTGGTATCCATTCAAAGTCATGAAAGAACGAGATAAAGTAAACATAAGAAAAACACAACCAAAACGGGTTTTAAAGTTTACATTTATCCCAAGAATTCTCCAAAGTAAGGCCCAAAAGAAACAAACGTAGGTCCACAATTATTTATCAGAGTTTTAGAAAATAGATCCATAACCGAGTGCCATAGCCAAGCCTCCAATCCAAGCATCCAAAGGGCATCACTTAATTACCTGAACAAACGTGCTAAAAGTCAGCTTTCGCTGGTGAGATCATAGGTTTAAATTCATAATTCAATATAGTGGACATATACACAAAACGCTTGCTAGCTAGACTAGGCCTCAATCATCCAACCAAAATAATCCAACCAAATCGAATCAACCCTATAGGTGCACACTATAGTCCAATAACCAAATCCAATCAAATCAATCTGTATGCGTAAGGATACGACATACCCAACATGCGTAAGGATACGACATGTTCAACTTACCTAGATCTAGTCTAGGCCTCGTTGTATAGCTTACCTAGTTCTTGACTAGGCCTCGTTCTATAACCAAATCAAATCAATATGCATTCGCAAGGATGCGACATGCCCAACATTCGTAAGGATACGACATGTTCTTACATTCGTAAGGATACGACATGCGCTGCATTCGTAAGGATACGACATGCTCTACACTACCTAGTTCCATAAGCATAGCAAGTTTTAACATAAACAAAGCGATAATAGTCCACATAAAACATTTGCACGTTTCTCACCTCAAGTATTGAAAACAAAGTTCAAGAGTAAAAAGTGGGGCTATGACTCACCTCAAGTCCAGAAAATCCTCAAAAGAAATCGATAGAAGAAAGACATAAGCAACTCACGTAACGGCAACTACAGACTCGGCACTTCCTAACAATATCAAACTCGTTCAGAAATCATTTTCTCAAAAATCAAGTATTCCCATTCCCGAACGTATTCCATTTTTACTTTTCAAAAATATCCATTTCTCGAATTAACTTCATATTAATTTGAAATTCGACGTTTGGTATCCATATGGGTGAAGGGTCGACACAACTCAAACCAAGAAGTCACAACGAAAAGAAATAATAAACCATCTATAGGTCTAATATTAGCCCAATATATTATTTAAATAAATCATCGAATTTTATCAAATCTGTCGATTTGGTAATCTCCCATATTTATTTACGTAATATACCATTCCAAAATTATACCCAACCTAAAGCACATAGCACAAATGATGCGTGGGAATTGCACCAGGCTTTACCTCTCGAGGGATCTCGAGAAGCTTACAACCCCCACCAGGCAGTGTACCTGATCGTTGTAGTATAGTATAGTGACAAGTACCGGGGGATTGATCGTTCAACTCAGGAATCGTGTCGTTAGGATTGAAATTGATCAAACTAGGTCTAAAGGTGAAGGATGATTCTTTTAGTGTTTTTATATTTTTTTTATGAAAAGCAGGTAAAAATCTCGGGTATTGGAAGGAGGGGCGGAATTAGTTGCTAATCAACTAACCCAAAAGCTACTAATTAAACTAATGTGCAAGAAAACTAAACTAAGGTTCTACAAGATAAGTGAAGCATGTCTACCCATGATATGTTACTCCTTGCTAGCTATCCAATTCTACCTATTGAATTGTTACACCTTGTTTTAATTGACGGGTTGTATTCCTTAATACCATTCATGGGGTGGCGTACTTACTTCCCCAATCCTATGAACGCCTACTTCACTCCTATGTCGAGCCGGCTAAGAAGCTCCTAACATGGGATCACTAGAATTTGTTCATGCATTAAATACAACCAATAAAACCTAGTACACATCGGTTCATGTTTCCTAAGACGTTCAAGCATGTTACACAATGGAGATCTGCCAGTTTTCTTAAGCCTAACATTGAAATCATTCAATCAAAACAAGAATCAATAGGAAACAAGAATTATAAACTAAACCAACTAGATCTATTGAAGTTGTCACGCCTTAATTGATGGAGATAGACACACACATCAACAAGCCCTTATTGATGGAGATAGACACAAACATCAACAAGAAATCAATGAGATCTAATTAATTATACACAAGTTTCACACAATCATAAGTAGACACAAGGTGAATTAGCAAAACATCATCAAAGAAGAGCAATCAACAATGATAATGGAAAACATAATTAAGATAGAATCAACAAACCAATACATGATGTTTATGGAGTGATTGAAACCCTCTAAGTTGCTGGAAAAACACCTACCTAAACCCAGGAATCGACCTTAGGGTTTAGGGCTTACAAAAAGTGAAGTTATGATGTTATATTTATAGGCATGTTTTCTGTCGGCCCATCTTGATGGCGTCAGCTCGTTCTCTTGACGCCATCACGACCATTTTTTCAGCAAATTGTAGATCTCTTCGTCCTCTTCGCGTGGGCTTTTGAATCACCTCAATCCGAGTTCGTATGCAAAAGTTATGACCAAAACAATATCAGCTACTCCGCGCGCAAGTTTTGACAAGTTAACACGTGACGGCCTTGGGTGACGCCTTCACGTTTCTTCTGGGCCGTCACCACTTTTACTCTTGATGCCGTCAAGATTTTCTTCTTGACGCCGTCATGCACTGTTTCCAGCATGGAAAATTAAGTCTTTGGCGTTTTCTTCACTTTTATGCTCCAAAAACGTCCGAATTGCTTCCTTTTCCAGATTTCTCTTCCAAAGTACCTAAAATCACAAAAGGAACGATTTAGGGCAATATTTGATCAAATAAATTCAATTCCGGGCTTAAATGACCCCCTAAAAGTGGTTCATTTTTCGCCTCATCATATACCCTTACACTTGAGATTTGCTTGTCCTCAAGCAAATGCGCTTTTATTCTACTCAAAAGACAAGTTAGGGGTCATTTAACACTAACATAAAAGTAATTACAACAAATAATCGTTCCACTAAAGACCAAAGACAAGCACGGAGGTCATACACTAGCACCTCACAAATAGTGTTTAGATACTCACATCTCTCAGGTGTAATAAAGTATAAATTACAATATGGAAATGGAAGATATCTCTCACTACCTGTCATAGCAAAATAGATTACCATAGGCTTGGGAAAGGATCAAACCTCCACCACATGGCGTAAGTACCTAGGATAAACTATCAAAGAGGTCTTTTAAAGGGTTGTAACGTTAGGTGTAGGGATATGAAATACATGGTTTTGTTGGATATAGGCAGTCTTTACTGGTGGCGAGTTAACAATCTTGGTTAATTACATGTACAATATGGCGTTGCTAAGCCAAGACTATACTCGACTTAAGCTAATAAATGAAAAATAACAAAGACATAAAATAAACATAGAATGAAACGGGATGGTAGTCCGTACGTTTTTTCTCTTTTCTCTTTTTTTTTCTATTTTTTTATTTTCTTTTTCTTTATTTTTTCGATTTTTTTTTAATTTTTATTTATTTATTATTTTTTTTTTGCATACACTCTTACCCTACCATCCAAAATAATACATCATAGGGAATGAACATTCCTCTTACACTTGAATTTTACATACTTTACAATAAACTAATCTAATGACTCGAATTAAGAAAATCAAAACACTTTGAGTACTTTTAAGATTAACGTGCATACGGGGGTAATATATGATGTTCTTCCCCATTACTCCATAAAATAAGTACTTTTACCCATGAGTCCCGATCGTCTGAAAACAATATGTACAAGGATATGACTCGACTTAGCAGCCATGTAATCAATTAGATAATTAACTTAGGGTTTAACAAATAACAATAATGCACTAAAGATGAGTGCATACACAGAAGGCTAAGGCGATTTGGGTGTACATTTAAGTGGGGTGTAACAAATTCTTCCTTTAAGTAAAATGCTTAAAGTTAGAAATGAAAAGATAGGCTCGGAGGGGTGTACTAGGGGTTTCGTGTACTAAAAATGAGTACAACGCCAAGGTGTGGGAAAAATTAGTTGACTTAACTAGCCAAGTAATATGACTTAAATGGTCAAGTAATTATGATACGGGTTTAACACAAGGGTGATCCTAGTGACTCATATCATGTAGTAAATCGTACCACACGAATGTAGTCTCACTAGCAGTCTCGGGATGCATCACTAACGCAAGTTCTAGAATCTAAATGCTACCGGTACACTCATAAGCACTAATAGTAAATGCTTTTCCTATCAAATCTAAAGGCGAACCTCACATATTTGGGTGGAAAATTTTTCTGAATGATACGGTTATGTGCTAGTCATACAATCTCCTATCCATGAGACGCTTGCTATGGCTAAAGTTTCACTCCTAAATGTTGTAAAAAATTTTAAATTTGGCGCTAAAATTGCACTAACAAGTGTTTCTCATAGTTTTATTACACATCTACTATTAAACAAACAAGCTCAAGCGAAAGTGTATTTGTAAGGTATCATCATTTTACCCTCCCCTTACACTTAAGATGAACATTGTCCGCAATGTTCAAGTAAAGAATGTAAAAGTGAAATAAGTAAAACAAATGAAATCAAATACTTCCCTGATTCGCTCGGTATGGATAATAACGTGGCCAGGTTAAATCTTCCTCCAAGAAAATGAACAATCAAAGCTTCCCTTCCAGAATATAAATCATCTTCTTGTCATACATAACCTGTTAAACCTGAGAAAACAATCACAAAAACCCAAAGCATCAATCCGAACAAAGAAAAACTCACAACTAGATGTAATTCAGGACTTAGGAATTAAAACAAAACTATTAAAGATATAATGCTTGTGGAATGAATGTTTGCAGATTTCCTGGAGTTTATAAAACTAAAGAATTAACAAAAACTTTAAGACTCCGGTATAAACAAAACTAGCAAAATTTCCATAATTTTACACATGACGCCGTCAAGAGTAAACTCATGACGCCGTCAGAAGTGACCTGCAGAAATCTTTGCGTTAAGTTTCTGGAAAATTTCTGAAAAAAAACTTATGTCTTACTTCCTGGAAAATCCTGCAAAACATCATTATGACTCGATACAAGCATTTGACTCTAACAATTACTAATACACATGTTCATTTAATATTGTTGTGGTTCATGCTCAATTTAGTTCTTATAAACAAATTTGGATCTCCCTTATACTTATCTTTTGCAAAATACCTTTATATGCAATTAAGACGAAGTTAAAAACAAAATAAAGCATTTTCACAATTTATTTTGAAACATGAGCCACAAGCAACAAAAATAAAACATGCATACGGAAACAAATAAAATCAAACAAACAAACAAATAAAAACACACAAAACATGGGTTGCCTCCCAAGAAGCGCTTGTTTTTTTTCGAGTCACGAGGCTGACTCTACCCTTATTTAATGGAAATATGGGAGGTTTTCCCTACACTTTGAATTAAGTGCGGGTGGAAGTAGCGATACACACCCTTAGGGTGGAAATATGCCACGTGAGGTGAAGGGGGTGAGTGAATGGCTTCCTTCATACTAAAACTACCCGGATAATATTGGTTGATGGGTGGGTCTGTTCCTCTTTTGTCTCCTAGATGTATATCTAAGGATGGAAAGTTGTGTAAAGGTTGAGGTTCCGGTTCATCAACATTAGGAAATTCCCTAGAACTAGGAGTAAGGTTATCACTATAAGTATTCAAACCTATATCCTCAAGTGGTGCCTGGTCCAAGGGTTCTACCTCCATCGGAATTCCTAAAGTTTCTTCTACTTCCTCCGGGTAAGTTACGGGCGGTGTGTGTGCCTCAAATGATGGTTGAGTATTTTTGTGGGCTTATGTTACTTACCTCATCATTCCATGTGTCACGATCACCTATATCCTTAGGTAGTGATAACAACAAACCTAGTGCTTCATCCAACTTATGGTTTATTGATACGGCTCTATCCATAATTTCTTGGCAAACTAGGTCGCTTTTTCTATTAGCCTCACTAAAACGAGATCCTAAACATGGAGGTTGTTCATAAGAATCTATCCTAGGTGAAGGCTCATATGATTCATAGGTGTCTCTAAATGAGGTATTTTGCACTTCTTGGTGTTCTAGCCACTTAACCATATATTACAATCTTAGAAGTCTAAGTGAAGTGTCCATTTGAAGCAAATTATATACAAAATCACAAAGAAAAGATAGACTGCGAGAGAGCTACAAAGTAAAAAGAAAAAATCTTACTTGATAGGAATCTAATGAGTAGACCTAATAAAAATCAAATTCAACCTAAACAATAACTATTCCCCTGGCTGCGGCGCCAAAAACTTGATGCGTGGGAATTGCACCAGGCTTTACCTCTCGAGGGATCTCGAGAAGCTTACAACCCCCACCAGGCAGTGTACCTGATCGTTGTAGTATAGTATAGTGACAAGTACCGGGGGATTGATCGTTCAACTCAGGAATAGTGTCGTTAGGATTGAAATTGATCTAACTAGGTCTAAAGGTGAAGGATGATTCTTTTAGTGTTTTTATATTTTTTATGAAAAGCAGGTAAAAATCTCGGGTATTGGAAGGAGGGGCGGAATTAGTTGCTAATCAACTAACCCAAAAGCTACTAATTAAACTAATGTGCAAGAAAACTAAACTAAGGTTCTACAAGATAAGTGAAGCATGTCTACCCATGATATGTTACTCCTTGCTAGCTATCCAATTCTACCTATTGAATTGTTACGCCTTATTTTAATTGACGGGTTGTATTCCTTAATACCATTCATGGGGTGGCGTACTTACTTCCTGATGAGGCGAAAAATGATCCGTTTTTAGGGGTTCATTTAAGCCCGAATTCGAATTTATTTAATCAAATATTGCCCTAAATCGTTCCTTTTGTGATTTTAGGTACTTGGAGAGTGAATTCTGGAAAAGAAGCCATTTCGGACGTTTTTGGAGTATAAAAGTGAAGAAAACGGCAAAGTCTCAAATTTCTATGCTGGGAACAGTGCATGAAGGCGTCAAGAATTGCTCTTGACGGCGTCAGAGTCCCAAGAATAAAATACCGTGGTTGATGACGGCGTCACATAGGCCGTCATAAGTAGATCAAGGCCATCCGAGGAAGTATTTGGCGGCGAGATGACGGCGTCACACCCTTGCTCTTGACGCCGTCACCCCAGTTTTCCTATATATAGTTTTCTAGTTTTTTTCATTAAAGGAGAGAAGTTTTGGTGAAACCCTAAAGACGAATTTGGTGCAACTTTTACAGGTTTTTCAAGGGTTCCAAACCCTTGATACCTTGCATTGTAATTGAGATAAGTGTTCTTCTAATTCAATCAATATGTCTATGTGTTGGTTGTCTATATCTTGTTCTTGTCTCAATTCCATTATGCTAGGCTAGATCTCTTTTGTGTTTGCTTAGATCTAATGAAACCTAGATATTGATTATGTGTTGATTACTTGTTTATTCTTGTCTTGGATGAATGATTTTATATGTTAGGCTTAAGAAAACTGGCAGATCTCCAAATGGTAACATGCTTGAACGTCTTAAGAAACATGAACCGAGGCGTACTAGGTCTTTATTGGTTGTATTTAATGCATGAGCCACTGTTTACAATCCCTATAGTTGTGCTGGGTCATGGTGTAGGAGGAGATAAGAGCTCATAAAATTGGGGAGTTATGTATGCCACCCCATGAATGGTATTAAGGAATACAATCCGTCATCCATACAATTATAACAAGTAATTAACGTGTAAAAGATATCTAGGGAGTAGTGAAGTCTAAGTAAACACATTTTCTCCAATTACTGCTCACAACCTTAGTATAAATTAGTTTAATTTCATTTTCTGTATTTTATTTTGATTGCATCTTAGTTTTGGGTTAGTTGAATAGCAACTAATTCCGCCCACTCTTCCAAAACCCGAGATTTTACTTTGCTTTCATAAAAATATGAAAATACAAAAATAATCATCCCTCACCTTTAGAACTAGTAATTAGGCTTTCTAATCCTAGCGACACTATTCCTAAGCTGAACGATCAATCCCCCGGTACTTGTCACTATACTATACTACAACGATCAGGTACACTGCCTGGTGGGGGTTGTAAGCTTCTCGAGATCCCTCGAGAGGTAAAGCCTGTTGCGATTCCCACGCATCAAGTTTTTGGCGCCGCAGCCCGGGGAATAGTTATTGTCTAGGTTAGGATTTCTTTTTATTAGGTCTACTTGCTAGATTCCTTTCTAGTAAGATTTTATTTTTATTTTCTAGGTTTTCTTTAGTCTATCTTTTTCTTTGTGTGTTTGTTCGTAATTTCCATTGACTCTTCCGTTCACCATTATGGAGTACGCGAATCCACCATACCACCAACCACAAAGGCCATTCTACCCTATTGACATCTCGAATTTCAAACAATATCGAGATGAAACCATATATGATGCATGGACTCGTTTTAAAATTTTACTTCGAAAATTCCCTCATCATAGTTTCTCTTTAGCATCCCTAACCCAAACCTTTTACTATCGTGTCAGCCGATGTGACCAAATGTGCATTGATGATTTTGCCAATGGGGGCCCTAGGGAATTAAGTGCTGAAGAAGCATGGGAAACCATAGAAGACTGTGCCCAATATTATTATAAAGTAGACAACCCAACAAACAACATCACAAATCAATCAAAAACAAGTTTGAAGGAGCAAACAGGAAGTTTGTCTGGGGATGATTACTCAGGGATACCTGTGTGGATGTCACCTAAAGCCATAGTACAAAAGAAACACATAGGTAATCTAGGTACAATGGAGGATGAGGTGGATAATCCAAGCCCACAAAGTACCCCACAAGTCCTACCATCATTTGAGGCACATACACCGCCCGTGACTTACCCGGAAGAAGTAGAAGAGACTATATGAACTCCAATAGAGGTAAAACCTTTGAACCAAACACAACTAGAGGATATAGGTTTGAATACTTATAATGATAACCTTACTCTTAGTTCTAGGGAAGTTCCTAGTTTTGATGAACCGGAGCCTCAACCAAAACCGTTACCTAATCTTCCATCCTTGGATGAAGATTTAGGAATTGAAATAGGTCCCGATCCACCCATCAAACCATATAGTCCGGGTAGTCTTAGGATGAAGGTAGTGGACTCTAAGCCTTGTAGAGAGGAAGCTACTATAGGAGTGGATAATGACCTTACGTACTTACATCACCCATTCGTGACTGATCACAAGCAACATTATGGGTTTAAACCGGGTTTATTAGGTCAAGATGGGTTCCCAACTAGGAATCTCTTGAAGTTGATAGAAAATGATCCCTTTCTAGGAGGACATCTCAATCCACCCATTAACCCAATTGAATTAGGTAAGGTTATGATGATAGGAGCACACCCCTTGGAGCATATAATTCATCCACCACTCTTTCCTCACGAGGCATATTCCCATCCTAAGGGTGTGTATCGCTACTTCCACCCGCACTTAATCCTAAGTGTAGGGATAACCTCACCTATTTCCATTAAATAAGGGTAGAGTCAGGCTCGTGACTCGAACAAAAACAAGCGCTTCTTGGGAGGCAACCCATGTTTTGTGTGATTTTATTTGTTTGATTGTTATTTGCTTCCGTATGCATGTTTTATTTTTATTGTTGGTTGATCATGTTTCTAAATTAAAATGTGGAAATACTTTACTATGTTGTTTGGCCTAGTCTTAACTCCAACCTAAAAGTATTTTTGCAAAAGATAAGTGTAAGGGGAAACCCCAAATATGTTTTTAAGAAACAAACCGATCATGATTCTCCACAATATTAAATGAGCATGTATATTCGTATTTGTTAGAGTCAAATGCTTGTATTGAGTCATAATGAAGTTTTGCAGGATTTTCCAGGAAGTGAGACCAAGTTTTTCCAGAAATTTTCCGGAAATTTAACATAAGAATTTCTGCAGGTCCATTCTGACGGCGTCAGAGTATTACTCTTGACGGCGTCAGGAGTTAAAATCTGTAAATTTTACCGGTTTTGTTTTTCTAACGGAGTCTTATGGTTTTTGTGAATTATTAAGTTTTATAATCTCCAGGAAATCTGCAAACTTCATTACGCGAGGTTGTCTTGTCTATTTTTTGTCAGGATTTACAGGTTATGTTCGACAAGGAGATGATTTATATTCTGGAAGGGAAGCTTTGTTTGTTCGTTTTCTTGGAGGAAGATCTAACCTGGCCAACCTATAATCCATACCGAGCGAATCAGGGGAGTATTTGATTTCATTCTCTTTACTTTTTCACTTTTACATTCTTTACTTGAACATTGGGGACAATGTTCATCTTAAGTGTAAGGGGAGGGTAAAAAGATGATACCTTACATATGCACTTTCGCTTGAGTTTGTTTTGTTTGATGGTAGATGTGTAATAAAACTATGAGAAATACTTGTTAGTGCAATTTTAGCGCCAAATTTAAATTTTTTTACAACATTTAGGAGTGAAACTTTAAGCCATAGCAAGCGTCTCATGGATAGGAGATTATATGACTAGCACATAATCGTATATTCAGAAAAATTTTCCACCCAAAAATGTGAGGTTCGCCTTTAGATTTGATAGGAAAGCATTAATTATTAGTGCTTATGAGTGTACCGGTAGCATTTAGATTCTAGAACTTGCGTTAGTGATGCATCCCGAGACCGCTAGTGAGACTACATTCGTGTGGTAGGATTTACTACATGATAAGAGGCATTAGGATCACCCTTGTGTTAAACCCGTATTATAATTACTTGACCATTTAAGTCATATTACTTGGCTAGTTAAGTCAACTAATTTTTCTCACACCCTTAGCGTTGTACTCATTTTTAGTACACGAAACCCCTAGTACACCCCTCCGAGCCTATCTTTTCGTTTCTAACTTTAAGCATTTTACTTAAAGGAAGAATTTGTTACACCCCACTTAAATGTACACCCAAATCGCCTTAGCCTTCCGTGTATGCGCTCATTTTTAGTGCATTATTGTTATTTGTTAAACCCTAAGTTAACTTTCTAATTGATTACATGGTTGCTAAGTCGAGTCATATCATTGTACATATTGTTTTGGGACGATTGGGACTCATGGGTAAGTACTTATTTTATGGAGTAATGGGGAAGAACATCATTTATTACCCCCATATGTGCGTTAATCTTAAAAGTGCTCCAAGTGTTTTGATTTTCTTAATTCGAGTCATTAGATTAGTTGAATGTAAAGTATGTAAAGATTCAAGTGTAAGGGGAATGTTCATACCCCTATGATGTATTATTTTGGATGGTAGGGTAAGAGTGTATGCAAAAAAAAAAAAAATAAATAAATAAAAAAAATAAAAATAAAAAATAAATTAGAAAAGAAAAAAGAGAAAAAACATACGGACTACCATCCCGTTTCATTCTATGTTCATTTTATGTTTTCAGTTATTTGTTAGCTTAAGTCGAGTCTAGTCTTGGCTTAGCAACGCCATATTGTTCATGTAATTAACTAAGATTGTTAACTCGCCACCAGTAAAACTTCCTTTATCCAACAAAACCGTGTAATTCATATCCCTATACCTAACGTTACAACCCTTTAAAAGACCTCTTTGATAGTTTATCCTAGGTGCTTACGCCATGTGGTGGAGGTTTGATCCTTTCCCAAGCCTATGGTAATCTATTTTGCTATGACAGGTAGTGAGAGATATCTTCCATTTCCATAATGTTATATTACTTTATTACACCCGAGAGATGTGAGTATCTAAACACTATTTGTGAGGTGCTTGTGTATGACCTCCGTGCTTGTCTATTGGTCTTTAGTGGAACGATTATTTGTTGTAATTACTTTTATATTAGTGTTAAATGACCCCTAACTTGTCTTTTGAGTAGAATAAAAGCGCATTTGCTTGAGGACAAGCAAATCTCAAGTGTAAGGGTATATGATGAGGCGAAAAATGATCCGTTTTTAGGGGGTCATTTAAGCCCGAATTCGAATTTATTTGATCAAATATTGCCCTAAATCGTTCCTTTTGTGATTTTAGGTACTTGGAGAGTGAATTCTGGAAAAGAAGCCATTTCGGACGTTTTTGGAGTATAAAAGTGAAGAAAACGGCAAAGTCTCAAATTTCTATGCTGGGAACAGTGCATGAAGGCGTCAAGAATTGCTCTTGACGGCGTCAGAGTCCCAAGAATAAAATACCGTGGTTGATGACGGCGTCACATAGGCCGTCATAAGTAGATCAAGGCCGTCCGAGGAAGTATTTGGCGGCGAGATGACGGCGTCACACCCTTGCTCTTGACGCCGTCACCCCAGTTTTCCTGTATATAGTTTTCTAGTTTTTTACATTAAAGGAGAGAAGTTTTGGTGAAACCCTAAAGCCGAATTTGGTGCAACTTTTACAGGTTTTTCAAGGGTTCCAAACCCTTGATACCTTGCATTGTAATTGAGATAAGTGTTCTTCTAATTCAATCAATATGTCTATGTGTTGGTTGTCTATATCTTGTTCTTGTCTCAATTCCATTATGCTAGGCTAGATCTCTTTTGTGTTTGCTTAGATCTAATGAAACCTAGATATTGATTATGTGTTGATTACTTGTTTATTCTTGTCTTGGATGAATGATTTTATATGTTAGGCTTAAGAAAACTGGCAGATCTCCAAATGGTAACATGCTTGAACGTCTTAAGAAACATGAACCGAGGCGTACTAGGTCTTTATTGGTTGTATTTAATGCATGAGCCACTGTTTACAATCCCTATAGTTGTGCTGGGTCATGGTGTAGGAGGAGATAAGAGCTCATAAAATTGGGGAGTTATGTATGCCACCCCATGAATGGTATTAAGGAATACAATCCGTCATCCATACAATTATAACAAGTAATTAACGTGTAAAAGATATCTAGGGAGTAGTGAAGTCTAAGTAAACACATTTTCTCCAATTACTGCTCACAACCTTAGTATAAATTAGTTTAATTTCATTTTCTGTATTTTATTTTGATTGCATCTTAGTTTTGGGTTAGTTGAATAGCAACTAATTCCGCCCACTCTTCCAAAACCCGAGATTTTACTTTGCTTTCATAAAAATATGAAAATACAAAAATAATCATCCCTCACCTTTAGAACTAGTAATTAGGCTTTCTAATCCTAGCGACACTATTCCTAAGCTGAACGATCAATCCCCCGGTACTTGTCACTATACTATACTACAACGATCAGGTACACTGCCTGGTGGGGGTTGTAAGCTTCTCGAGATCCCTCGAGAGGTAAAGCCTGTTGCGATTCCCACGCATCACTTCCCAATCCTATGAACGCCTACTTCACTCCTATGTCGAGCCGGCTAAGAAGCTCCTAACATGGGATCACTAGAATTTGCTCATGCATTAAATACAACCAATAAAACCTAGTACACATCGGTTCATGTTTCCTAAGACGTTCAAGCATGTTACACAATGGAGATCTGCCTGTTTTCTTAAGCCTAACATTGAAATCATTCAATCAAAACAAGAATCAATAGGAAACAAGAATTATAAACTAAACCAACTAGATCTATTGAAGTTGTCACGCCTTAATTGATGGAGATAGACACACACATCAACAAGCCCTTATTGACGGAGATAGACACAAACATCAACAAGAAATCAATGAGATCTAATTAATTATACACAAGTTTCACACAATCATAAGTAGACACAAGGTGAATTAGCAAAACATCATCAAAGAAGAGCAATCAACAATGATAATAGAAAACATAATTAAGATAGAATCAACAAACCAATACATGATGTTTATGGAGTGATTGAAACCCTCTAAGTTGCTGGAAAAACATCTACCTAAACCCAGGAATCGACCTTAGGGTTTAGGGCTTACAAAAAGTGAAGTTATGATGTTATATTTATAGGCATGTTTTCTGTCGGCCCATCTTGATGGCGTCAGCTCGTTCTCTTGACGCCGTCACGACCATTTTTTCACCATATTGTAGATCTCTTCGTCCTCTTCGCGTGGGCTTTTGAATTACCTCAATCCGAGTTCGTATGCAAAAGTTATGACCAAAACAATATCAGCTACTCCGCGCGCAAGTTTTGGCAAGTTAACTCGTGACGGCCTTGGGTGACGCCTTCACGTTTCTTCTGGGCCGTCACCACTTTTACTCTTGACGCCGTCAATATTTTCTTCCTGATGCCGTCATGCACTGTTTCCAGCATGAAAAATTAAGTCTTTGGCGTTTTCTTCACTTTTATACTCCAAAAACGTCCGAATTGCTTCCTTTTCCAGATTTCTCTCCCAAAGTACCTAAAATCACAAAAAGAATGATTTATGGCAATATTTGATCAAATAAATTCAATTCCGGGCTTAAATGACCCCCTAAAAGTGGTTCATTTTTCGCCTCATCAACAAAGAATCCTATTTGGTATATATCGTAGTCCAATAAATTCCCTATATATATATCATCAAATTGGCCAAATTCCACGAGATATATAGTACTTTATTATCCTAATACATATACCACAACCTATGGGCGTCATGGGATACGATGCCCATTAATATACTCATTTTATATAGCCAAATAACTTGATCTAATCCGTCGATTAAATAAGTTACTTAGTTATAGAATATATTTATATTAATCGTCATATATCCGTGACAACACAAAAGTCACATAATAAAGCCCACTTGGACTTTAAGTAACCACAACTCGTATAACTCGATAAGTTTTTTCTAAATTTATAAAAAGTCATGTTTTTAATCATTACTTACCCGACGTATTAGTTCTCGACATTATTTATAGTTATTATCTATAATAATACTTCGACATTTATTGCACTATTTGCATAGTATAATAATTATCGTTATATTATTATAACATTTACTCGTGATCGTTTTATTACTAATATACGCATATATATATATATATATATATATATATATATATATATATATATATATATATATATATATATATATATATATATATATATATATATATATATATATATATATGTACGTTTAACACGTCTATATACGTATATAAACGATTATATTATCAATAATATTATTACGAGTATTGTTTTTAATGTTTGATTTTAAATATTTATCGAGTCATAAGAATTTGGTCACATGTCCGAGTCATCACTCTCGGCTCATAGTCCAAGTCCAAAAATAATAACCAAGTCAAAATAAATAAATCAACTCCGTCCAAATCAATCCCAAATCCACGTGCTACAACATGAGGGTCCGACTACGGTACCCAACTAACCTATCTTCGTTATCTAATTGACCGTCTCACAATCGGTCCCCAAATCCACACTCGTCAACACAACTCCAAAATTAAATCACAAGTATACAATGTCGAGACCACAAAGTGTCTCGACCCATCCAATGCTTCGGTCCAAAAAGACATGTCACAATAATATTAATAATAACAATAAATCAACAACAAGAAACCGTCAAATATGCATATTATATGGTTTGGTTTACCACACCAAACCCGAGCCAAACGACCCACTTGGGTCTCGGCTAGAACCACGAGTCACAAGAACTCAATACCATGGCCACAAGGCCACAACATAGCTCACTTGATCCAAAACCAAAACTACCAAACGGACCCTATAAGGTCGCGGCATACCAAAACAACCAGAACATCAAATCGGTCACCAAATACAACCAAGAATCAAACAATAACGGACCAAGAGTCCTCTTGGACTCCCAACGAGCCAAGAAAAGGGTCACACCGAGACCATATGTCTCGGCCAAGCTCCAAACGAGCCAAAAATCAAAACCAAACGCGACCCATAATACAAATCGAGCATCAACTCGAGTCAAACTTCACACCCAAGATACCAAACGGATTTTAATGACAAAAGTATCATTTCCCCATCATTTATATTTTGAAACCCAACAAAAACAACCCGTGTCGACACGGATTAAATCACGAATCGAGGCACACGAGTGAGATTCGTGGCCACTCACCTTCAAAATCGACTCCAAACTTGATTTCTTTAAAAACCAATGGTGGTGTTAAAGTAGTGGTATTAATTTGTACAGGGTGTTAAAGTGGTCCAAATCGCGCGTGGTTTATACCAATAGATAGATCGGGAAAAGGTGATTAAGATGGTGGTGTTGGTTTATTTAGGGGGATGGTGGTGGCGGCGTTAATGGGGTTTTAGGGTGGCGGTGGTGGTGTTATATTAAAAGAGAGAGAGAGATGATGAGAGTGTTGGTGTGTTGTGTTGCTTTTCCCAGAACCCACAAGGACGATTTTGTATCTTACTCTTAAAAAAAAAAGTTTTTATTAATAATAATAATAATATTAAGGGGTAAAGTGGGTTAGGTAACCCGGTGTAAATACACGGACCAAACCCGAAACCTTAAATAACAAATCAACTCTCTCGAACCGAAATCGTTCCGAATAATCAAAAATCTCGCGATACGTTCCAAAAATATAAATATCCGAACCAAAATTAAAATAATTAAAATTGTTAGGTTATCCTAGTGCCGGAGTCAATGTAGCGCCGAATAATGATCTCAAAAATAAATCATCACGAATGATCCAAACTAAACCAGTAATAAATAATCAAATTCCATAAATAACGTACGATTAAAAATCGCATTCCAACGTTCATAAAATATCTCGTCACGATAAACTTTTCAAATATTCCAAAATTATAAATTTTAAAGTAATGCGGGTTTTCAAAACGGCTCCCTAATTTGCCAGTTGTCACAATTATGGACAGCCATGGCAACAATTTTTGTTGTATTTTATGCCGTTTCATTATAATCCAAAAGAGGGTGAACTACAAGTCACAGTTTGGGATCCTGGAATTATATGAGGCGAGATTTGAAAGCAACACCTTGAGAACAAGGTGATTTCCGAAGGAGTGGGGAATGATACGCCTACTGTTGGATAACTATCCAGTTATTAAGTCATATTCGAGTCATGTTAGGATATGTGTCAAGTGAGTAATTGTTTAGGATAAGTGTTATTGTTTAGGATAAGTATTTGAGTTGTGTTAGGATACATGTTCATTGTATTCGTTATCATAAACTGGTATTTATACCGCATCATTATCAATGAAGTCATTAAGCTTTTGTCAATTAAAATATCTCTGGTCTTCATTTTCTCTTCTTAGGAGCCTGCATCAATCTTGAAGGGGTGCTACTATTGATACAACCTTAACGGGTCGTATCAACTAACCTAAGGTAGTTCCTTGGCTTGAACACAATAGTATCAATGTGCAAGTTAGTCAACGAATCGGGTTTAGGTTGCTACAATTTAACATAACTAATCAGGTAAGGTACAATTTAACATAACTGCATTACATTACATTACATTACAATATATATTAAATGGCAACGTCCATTACATTACAATATATATTAAATGGCAACGTCCACGACGTCGTTTTGCCCAGCAGCTTTCCCGCCAAAAAAAGGGCCTACTTGCGGCCCATGCAGTGCAGCCCTGCCCAGCTTTACCAGCCCTAAAATGGCGCATTGTCTTTTTTAAAGATAGGTATTCAGTGGCCAGAGATTTCCAGAACCTTCAACAACGCGCACACACACACACAATTGGAAGAGATGGAAATAACAAATCGGGAACAGTTCTATGATGCTGAGGTAGTTGATGATGATAATTAGTTCACTGTTCTTCAAAGATTGGTAAGTTTCTGATTCACTGGACTCACATAGACATACATATAACTTTGAGATACAGTACCGGTTTATCACTGGAAAAAAAATTGGGGTTTTCACTTTCTAGATGTATTTGGTACCGGAAGATTAGTGGGAGATTTGTTTATGAAATAGTTATATAGGTGTTTATGGTTGCTTGGATGGATTATTAGTTATGATTTTTTTAATTTTATCAAGTAAGTTTTTATGTTAATTTTCTTTCGTTTTTCAGATTGTTTTTGTTTATATGCTATAAATTTTATGTATTTGTTATCGATTTGATGTTTTTATATTACCTTCTTTGTTGGGTTTATGGGATTTTTTTGTTGGGAAAACTGAAAAACTTTAGTTTTCGGGTTGATTAATGGCCTTATGAGCAAAGTTTGATAAGCTCATAAGCTTACCTTCTTTGGCTTATGAACTTATAGTTTATTCAAGCTCTTTAGCTTTAGTTGATAAGCTTATAACGCAAACAAAATTAGCTTATGGCCTTCAGACAAGCTACTGACAAACACCAACAATAATAAGTTCAGTTTTAAAATTAGCTCTGTGTATCCTGTAACTGCAGTCAACATTGACACAGGTTCGAAGCCGAATGGTATGCAACAAGGTTTTATTAGTGATAAGACTAAAACCAATATACGTACGCGTAAGTGGACTATTTATTTCGTTGTTCGGGTTTAAATATATTTACAGCTTTTTTATTCTCACTATTTGATATATGTTGCAGCCAACAGGCATGATGCGACACTTAGCTTGAATAACACCTCTTTTGTCTTTTGCAGTATCTATGGCGAGGTCGTTTAAATATCACATTCTTTTCGGTCCATAAGTTTGGTGTGATAGGGCCTAATAAGGAGGAATTAATAATGGTACGTTTGCCGTTAATAATTTTTTCATACCAGTTCACTTAAGTTAATAATAAGTATTGATTGATGTGATATTATTTTATGTGTGCTCATTAAACTTTGTATAAGATTGTCCTTGGTCAGGCGTTGCTGTAAAATTACCAGGAAGAAGCAACGACAAGATTCGACGGTATTAGAGCTGCGTATTCGTAGGAGCTATTTCCAAGCAGGTATGTCATGACAAAAAAAAGGGCTGTCAAAAAACGTTGATATTATTACAAATAGTAGATTGATATACCAACGTAAGTGGTAGCCTTCGTAAATGAATGAAATAAGACATAAGTTGGCGCGTGATACAGGAACCGTTTGTGGTACAATACTAACATCACAATCTGTACAAATAGCTTAGGCTAAACATGCCGTAAATAGATAGCAACCTTATATACGGGAGCTGAGCTGACTTTTATAAGGTTAATGAACCGGGCCTTAGATATGAGTCTTTGAATGAACCTGTTTATTTACAGGCCTTATTCGGGGTTTAGGTGCGTTCGCCTTATGTGGCTACAGAGGGTATTTGTGAGGTATGGTTAATGATTATTTTTATTCGAGCTTTTTTCCGAGATATGGATACATGTACAAAAGTATTTACGATTTGTGGGTATGAAGTCTGATAACTTATGCTTGCTCAGAATAAGGTTTTAATATTTTTTCGGGTTTTAAACACGATTATCAATTTATAGGACATAATCGTTGTAAAAGTCAAAGTTATAAAACAATATGTGATGATTTAAAGGAAGAACACCGAAGTTGTAAATTTTAGGCGCATAAGCTATAGTTTAAGGTAATTAGGTAAAGCCGAAGAACAAGTAAGCACCCAAAATTTATATAATGGCTGGAACTCATGTGTTGTGTAGTGATGAAACAATCCAATGGAATTAAGATTGTCTTCGTTGTGTGTTTTGTTGTTGAATTTGGTATAAACTATAAACTAAACCATATACAAGTATGGGAATTATTAGTTGCAGTGAAATCATTAAATGTAATCTGATATTGTTTTTTCAATGCAGGAGGGTAGCGTAACCTATTAGCTAAGGATGCAAAAGGGCCTAATGCAGAAAAAAGAATGATATGAAAAAAAGAGTGGCGCTCAAGTGTAGACAACCTGGTATATGGAATTTGTTTCAGGAGGGGTATACACACCTCCACAAACAATAGCAGTTGCACGAAAAGGTGAGGTGTGTACATATACGTTATCCAATCGCCGTATGTTATTTTGCTATATGTATACGGTCGTATTAAACCACCATCACTGTTGTTGCTTTAGGTACACATCATTCAACCCCAACGCCTGAAACAGTGGCCAATCAATCGATAAAGACATCATTGGTTGCCAAGCAAGGTGAGTCTTAGACAATAGTTAGTTAGCCAATGTGCGTAGTATGAGATGAAAACTCTTTGTACAGTAGGAAAGCCGCTCTTAGATTTCAATTATTGGTTTTTTTCCTTTGTGTAAGGTTTTGATTTTTGGTTTTATGTGTGTCATGTTGTCGATATCCAGAAGAGTACTGACAAGGGAAAGAGAAAGCTCGGTGATAACTGTTGCCAGCCTCTTAGCGTGTCTTCTTCATTCTCGGCTGTTACTTTATGTACGCCTTGCATTATTCCTTTGTTGGTGGTTTCCATTTGAGTTTCCTGCCTATATATGTCAAGGAGTGCATCTTCGTATTTCTGATTTTAGGTGACCAGCTATTTCATATGCGGCCCACTTCAGGTATTTTTTGGTGGTCTTCATGTATATCCGGTTTTTTATTGTATATGTGTGACACGTTTTTATTATGCAGTTGCTGTTACAGACCCGGTTGCAAATTCCAACACCGTACATGTTTTTGACATTATTGAGTTACTTATGGCCGAAGGTCAGTGAACATGTGTTTTTGATAACGTGGTATTTATTATTGTGTTTCTTACTTATGTGTTGTGTATCTTACAGAGGCTCAGCCACCACACGTGTTCCCTATGGCGCTGATTCCTCTCCGTCTGCTTCGGGTGATCTTCAGCGTACACCCCAATCAGGTCAAACTAGCCGTGTCAGACAAGGTTCGTTAATTGTCCTCTTATTTTTTTGGGTTTGCTTATCTTCTTATCGCCATTGCTACACATCATAATGTCTATATATCGGTCTTTATTTCTTATATATTCACCGCATTCGATACTACTTCGTTATGCAGGCACTGTCATAGATCACAACACGAGGTCAAATACCATACGCTCTGCTAAAAAGAGCTATAATGCAAATTATATTAATCTGAGGTATTTTGATGCCATGTATGTTGCTTCTTTCGTTTCACTACTGGAAAACTATGTGTTTTGTAACGATATAAAAGTTCACTGGATTTTTGTTTGTATTATTTCAATTTCAAAGACCGAAAGTCCATACGAATGACTGGGATTCAAATACATTTGAGTTTGATGGGATCCGTAGTAAATTTGCATCACACAAGCACGTTAAAGAGGTAGTTACAAAGCCTTTAGTCGGGGTAATCGTTTGACCAACTTATTGGTTATCTGATTGGTTTTCTTGATCACCTCCAAATGAATAAAGGATTATGGTTTAATTTAATGAACAATTAAACACCAAAATAGATTTTCATGTTCGTTTTATTAGAAAAGAGTACTTTTTTTTCACCAATATAATTATAAAAAATTTGATGCAGGGGGAACCAAACCATTTGAGCCATTTCTTCATCGATACCGTGTCCCCTTTAAAGCATCAGGAATTACAGAACCACTGTGGTATTCAATCAGGCGAGCTTACCATACATTATTGTATTGTCTTCCTGCTCGGCTTTTGGTAAGTACTTAAATTGTTGTGCCTTTTTTACAATTTAAATTTAATATTAACAAATGAGTATAGATGAATGATATAATGTGACTTATGTAGGCATGTACAAATGAGTATAGATGAATGATCTAATGCGTTTGTACACTGTCATTAAATATATATCTTATTGTAGAGAAAACACTGCCGTTCTTCCATAGGAACATTTAGGGAGCTGAAATGGGGGATGAAGTGTGTGCGTTTAGGGGGCTGAAATGGTGCGTGCAGAGGGTGCGTCTGGGTGCTGAAATGAGGCCTGAAGTGTGTGCGTTTAGGGGGCTGAAATGGGGGATGGAGTTGGTGCATTTGCGGGCTGAAATGGGTGACTTTTTATGATGATATAGGACTGAAATTTAGGTGTTTGGGGGCTGAAATAGGTGACTTCATGTGATGATAGAGTGACCTTGAGTTACTACTGATGTGGATGATAAGTAATATGTTTACCCTTTTCTTATGATTTAGAATTATTGTTGATGTAGTGCAAGTCGTTATTTGTGTTGCCAAAACTTTTATATTTTCTCATTTTTGTAGGTACGGTAGACCCACTCCAAAATATATATGCTGCTTCGCGTCAGATCACACACCTGCAAACTGTAACAGCAGGTAAGCCATGTTGCAGATCAATAACTCTTGAATTCATCTACGATGAATTGTAATTCTATTATTCATGTTAAACATTATTGAAGTTGTAGATCTTCGTCATATTAATGGACTTAAGGACGGATGTAGAAGTGAAAGTTGCGAACAATGCAGCAGAAGGATACTTAGAGCATAAAGATTGTCGAGATATGTGAAAGGTCAATTTTAGTGTAATATGTGATAATTTATTATAGCGGCACCTTATTTGCTTATGTTTGAATTTTTACATGGGCTACTCCATGGAACGTGACGCTCTTATTTCCAGCAGCAAACACAAACACGTTTTGATACGTAAATATGCGTCGGATGCACTTTCTAGGGGTACTTAAAGACATGACCGAACATCCTATGGTTCAACATGAAGCTGCTGAGGGTGTGGGTTCTATAGCAGGTTTGCTTTTTGTTCTTTAAATAGAAATTAAGCCTTCTGCTGCTGTACAACATTAATATGGTATTCGTTTTTTTTTTTTTTTTTTTTTTTTTTTTTTTTTTTTTTTTTTTTTTTTTATACAATCAAAGATGGACATATTGTAAAACTTCATGCTCATATAATTATATATAAGTTTCGGTAAGTATATCCCTTCAATTTATTTTGCTAATTTGAATTGTGCTTTGTACTCTATAAATAAAATTATGCATCAGGCATAATATTGTGTGAAGTACTTTGTAGTTTATTGTTTGCCGATTAGGCTACTACGACAATAATGTGTCATTGGATTAAGATGCTGCAGCAATAGGGAGGATTTGGAACATGTTTTAACATGAATGTGTTCAAACCAGAATCTTAATATTTAGTATATGAAGACAAACAATAACTTAACCATCAACTATTATGGTAAAAAAACCCCGCTAGGCCGCAACGCGGCCGACCGCCGCTATACTAGTTATTATAAAACATAAAAAATTTCTACACATTTTGTTCAAATGGACTTGTTTTCCTATACCAAGCTTTGAATCCAACTTTTATAAGATCATCTAATCCACTTCGACACATGTTTTGATCTTCAGTACAAGTTAAAAATAAAAAATGGTACCTATTTAAACTTTGTTCATACTAATTATTCAAATTATATGATTGTGATAACATATCAATTAGTAACTAAAGGACATCATTTTAGAACAAAGATAAATAGACAAACAAAATATTTTTGAAGAGTGTTGCAGTATTAAAGAAAACAGATAAAACAATTCAGGATTCAAAAGTTTTGAAAAACTAGTTTTTAATTTTTCTAAAATTGTTGCCATATGCTCATATATCACATTTTCTTTCTTTTAACATTAATTTATCTTCTCTTTTTACAAAATGGAGAGTGGCATCGGGAGTCCTTTGTGACAGGAACATTCCTTTAAAGTTAAAGGGAAATTCTATAAAGTGGCGATTAGACCGGCTATGCTGTACGGGTCGGAGTGTTGGCCCATCTCCAAGGCCCTTGCTAATAGGGTAGAGGTAGGAGAACTGAGGATGATAAGATGGACTTGTGGTAAAACCTTGCTCGACATGATCCCGAACAGAGTTTTTAGAGCAAAACTCGAAGTCGAGAATATTATCTCAAATATGAGAGAATGAAGGTTGAGGTGGTTCGGTCATGTCAGGAGCAGGCCACAATCAGCGCCAGTAAGAAGAGTAGAGGCGCTTGTAGTAGAGGGTGTGAGAAGGGGGGGGGGGGTGTAGACCCAAACTTAGGTGGAAGGATAAAGTTAAGCTCGACATGAAGGAGCTTCTCTTGACCGAGGACATGACCTTAGATAGGAAGGCGTTGAGAGATAGAATTAGAATATGCGGGTAGTCCCGGCTAGGTGCTTAATGGGTTTAGGTTTAGGTTGCCTACTTTTCTTGACCTTTGCGTTTTTGGTTTTGAGTGCCTCGTTTTTAGTGTTGCCTTAGCTTTAGGCCCCGTGCGGTGCTTTGCTTTGCTTTGTTTTTGCTCCCTTAGGCTTGCCTGCTTTCTTGGTACTTTGGCTTTTGTTTGCGTTTGGGCTCTGCTTTGTGTTCCTTTGCTTGTGCTTTTGCCTGTGCACCCTTGCATGTGCCTTTTTTAGGTTGCTTGCTTTTCTTGACCTTTGCCTTTTTGGTTTTTAGTGCCTCATTTTTTTGTGCTGCCTTAGCTTTAGGTCCCGTGCAGTGCTTTGCTTTACTCTGTTTTGCTCCCTTAGGCTTGCCTTCTTTTCTTGGTGCTTTGGCTTTTGTTTTGCGTTCGGGCTATGCTTTGTGCTCCTTTGCTTGTGCTTTTGCCTGTGCCCCCTTGCATATGTTGTCTCCTTGTTTGTTTCCCCGGTTTGTTTGCTTTTTTTACCTGCTTTCTTTTGCTCGTTTTTGCATGTTGCTTACTGCTTTTTTTTGCCCCCTTTGCTCTCTCTCCCTTTTCTTTCACCCGTATACCTGCACTTGCCGGAGGTCTCATTGGATGCAGTCTTTCTACTCCCGAGTTTATCCTGGGGTAAGGGTAGGATTTGTCTACATTACACCTCCCCCATACCCTGCCTTAGTGGGATTGGGTTTGTTGTTGTTGTTTTTTACTTTTACTTCTCTTTCATGGTATACCACCCACCTCCCTCCATTTCCATTAACAAGCTTGTATAACCTTCAAACAACCAATCCCTCTTTAAATCTCTTAAAAATTTCGAATGTTTAGTCATTCTTCACTCGTTCAAACTCTAAGGTTGTTCCCGGTAGTTTTTCAAGGTAGGTCCCAAATAAACCTAACGCTTCGCTTCTAAATAACTTGGTTGTGTAAGGTGGTTACTGGGAACCACCTACCTATGCCTTGGGTCGCCTCTGTTCGCAAATATAATTATTTGTTACTATACACTGTCACTTTGCACGAATATTCGTATAATAACTCTTGAAAATGTAAAAGCATAAAGGAAGGGAAAAAATGCACATGTGAATTAATATTGAAATTAACTTGAAAATAGAAAGCAAATATACAAAGTTACTCCCCACTATCATCAACTAATCAAGTTGCACCACCAGCACATATCCATAGTTGTTTCTTTAATAAAATGTTAAAAGTATGAATAGATGTTGCATTACTGATAAAAAATAAAATAAAATGTTGCATTGGATCATGTTGACACCCGATGCTCTCCTATCAATTTTAATGGTAGACTTATGGTATAAATCAGAAAGGTCACTGATACGGAAAAAAACTTAAGTATTGAAATTAAGCTCATTAATATTTATGAATTATTTTTAGTATAATACTCCCTCCGTCTCAAATTTATTGTTCACTATTGTTTTTTTAGTCTTTCTTCTTTAACTTTGACCTTAAATATTTTTGTGAGTGTTGTATAATATTTGATACAAAATATATAAATGGATTTGGTTTTAAGTGTACTTTTCAATGGTATAATTTTTTTATCAAGTATTATATAATAAAAAATATATATTTATTATCAAAGTTGAACCTGTTTGATTTTGAAAATTCAAACTGTACAATAATTTTAGGATGGAGGGAGTAGTATCCAAGAAAATATGTTTTGTGCATTGTATTTATTATATCCAAGGTAGAAAGCTGGGCTATGACAAAGCACACTTCTTTTGTTTATTATTTGGGCCATTAATATTGCTGTTTGGATATGTGGGCCGCATATATATGTTTTGTGTATTTAAAAAATGGTAACTTCTTAAAACAAGATCATTTAAACTACTTAGTAATGAATAACAAACAAATCCCTTTGTTAGTTGCTTGATATCATCACTGAAATAGAAAGTTTTTTGCATGATACTCCTGTGCATATTTAGAGAAACAAGAACGAAAAAAATACCCATAGAGCATATATCTCTCATTGTTTCTCGATTCAATTAGGAATGATAGTGCATTGATATTCGATTATCAAAGAAGAGGATAGAAAACGATGTAGCGAGTTAATCAAACCTTACCCGTCGTATCTGGATCATTAGTCATAATCCCTAAAGGTTCAACGTACATGGTTCGAATGATTGGTTAACTAGAAAAAGATCTTCATTGATTTGTTTGTTCTTTCGCTACATTGAGGGATCACAAACTCAACAATTATTGACTCAACTTTC
>JARVZY010009474.1:0-28694 GCA_030686995.1 Artemisia argyi
TACATCTTATATCAAAAGCATTAAAAGAAAATCAGAAAAATTCTAAAAATACCAAAAATATGTTTTAATTTTCAACACCTAGCTTCAATAAGCTAGTTTTCAATTGGTTTAGGTTCATTTTAGCTCTATAAAGCTTCTGTGAATCTCAGCAGGTATAATATAGTTTTAATCTCTTATTCTCATCAAAGTCAACAAAAGTCAAAGTGCTCATCACTCAGCATTTTTGAAGACATTGAAGACCCCTAGGTCCATTTATTCCATTATTTCTGAGCTTATCTAAAAGATAAGCTATGCTCAAATGACACCTCTGTTTAGCTGAGGTTTATCTATTGAGTTCCATCTTACATTTTCTAGCTTAAAATTGCATAATCTGAGTTAGTAGTGTAGATCTGTGTTTAGTACTTGTTTACTGTTTCATTAGTTTAGTTTAGTCATAATATAGCTTAATATCAGCAGATCTAATCATAATATAGTAGTTTGCATTAATTTGAATCATAACTGTTTTATTCATGCCATTATTGCATACTGTGATTGTTGGATAATTTGTTGTTGAGATCTTTGTTTATGTGTCCAATTCAGTATTATACATCATATTATAAGTGGAATTGATGGTTTAGTGGTGTGTTTCACTCATTTGATTCATAAAATCTCATAACAGTTATGTTAGAGGGTGTTTGGATCAGTAGGATAATTTGTGCTCAGGGTGTTTTTGGTGTTGCATTTACATTATATAAGTCTAATTAGTTGCATATAGGTTAATATAAGCATATAGATCAGTAGGTTATAGTTTAATAGTCAAATTCAAGTGTAATCTTCAATTTAACATAACTGTTAGTATAAGTAGGCTGCATAATTCATCATTTAGTTGCATAATTGTTCACTTAGCTTAAATCATTCATATATCAGTTTAAAACTTCAATTTCATTCATTTTTTATCAATCAAATTTCATTTTAGTCAACATTTGCATTTCATATAAAAGTCAGAAATACCAAAAATATTTTCAAACCCGTTTTGTTTTTGAATTTGCATTTATTTATTTTTAGTCCAATTACTTTGAGGTTCTGGAAAATAAAAGTCTAGTAGGTAAACTAATCATTTCAAAATTTTAAATATTTTTGAAAAATTTTTCTAAGTAACTTAGCAATAGCTTCTTTTGGCCTATTTTGAGCAATACTCCCCTGCACCAGGGCACTTATTTCAAATTCAGTCACTTTCATAAGCCTCTATCTAGCTTGTTACTTAAGCTCTTAGACTGCATTTTAGCTTTTTGGAAAGCTCATAGTATCGGCTTAATATATCTGAGCTTGTTGTGCATATAGGAGCTTATTTGCTCAGCTTATTTGGCCATTAGATTTTGCTCTTCAGGATCAGTATGCACTGATTCATCTCAGCATAAGTAGTAGCTTTTTATAGTGTAATAGCTTGTGTAGGCTTATTTAGTTAATCATTTCAGCTTATTAGGTGTAGAATTAGTTAGCTTATAGCTTTTGCACCTCTTTTGTTTGGCTTTGGTACCATTTGAATAGACTGCTAAGTGCTTATCCCTTTTTATCTAAAAATTTTCATTTACTGTTGAGAGTTTAAGCTCATTTGAGCTTATTCAAAGCTTTCCCTAAAAAATTGCTTCACAAAAGTTCATTCTTAATAGCTGTTTTAATTTTTTACAAAAAGAAAAAAAAAATGTCATTGATGGGATTTGAACCCTGGCCACCCAGCTCACCACACCACACACTTACCACTCGCCCTTGGGTCTTTTTCAGTTACACATCCCTTTTATTTTTCTTTTATAGCATTTGTAGTAACTAAGCTTTAAGGACTGTTTAGCTTATTCAGGGCTTATTGCAAAAGCTTTTCAAGTTTTCTTATTTTTCCTCGGATTCTAATATAGTTTAGGACTTTTCTGTAATTTTTCACTGTTCATTTAATAGTTCTCTCAATTTAATTTCTTTTATTTAACATTTAATTAAAAAAATAGAAAATAATCAAAAATATATCCAACTTTTTTCAGTAACTTTCTTTTTACATTTATAACCTAGAAAAATTATAAAATTAGGATTTAGACTTAATTTTCTCAAATTTGCAAAAAGGGCTCGGGATTTCCCGTGACTTTGCGTTTTTAGTTAAATTTTCAATATTTTCCAAATTTTCTTTTTGCATTTCATTTTCTGGTTCATAAAATAGTTTTCTTTAATTTTCTAAGTTGATTTTCTATGTTTCTTTTATTTTCCCTTTTAAATAGTTTTTAATTCATAATAAATAAATAAAAAGTCAAAAAAATATTTTT
This sequence comes from Artemisia argyi, assembly GCA_030686995.1. Taxonomy (NCBI): domain Eukaryota; kingdom Viridiplantae; phylum Streptophyta; class Magnoliopsida; order Asterales; family Asteraceae; genus Artemisia; species Artemisia argyi. Next base: position 2,286 of record JARVZY010009474.1, read on the forward strand.
CTTCTTCCTAAAATTATTTTTAAAGCATTTAGGACTTTTAGAAAGTAATTTAAGAATTTTAGGTGCCTTTTCCCTTTAGTTTACCTTTTTAGTTACGTTTATTTCTCGTTAAGCTCGTGTTTTTAGTTTTACGTTACGTTTTAGCTTAAGTTTTATCTGAATATTTTATTTACTTGTGGTGTGTGTGAATACACACACCTTTTATTCACCAAAATCAAACCCAAAAAGACCAAAAACTAACAAATAATTGCAAAAAATATGTGTTTCTGTGTTTTTATACATGCAGGTAAGGAAATATGAGAAACGGACAAAAACCGAGCCAAAATCACCAAAAACGGGCACGAGATATGGAAAGAGTGAAAAAGAGCCGAATCCGGGAGAGATATTTACTCAAGTGATCATATCTTTTTTTCTCAAATTGATAAAAGAGGCCTTGGAATTATTTTTCAAAGATGACAATATTGGTCCTTAGAGTTTAGCATTTTACAATTTTGGTCCTTGCAAGTTTTACCTAAACTAAACCTTAATACTGTTCAAAAAATAAATAAATAAAAACCTTAATAATCCTAAAAAGCTACACTATTCTTAAACGAAAATAAACCTACAACTCAGCCCACAAAAGCACCACATTGTTTATAAACAACCCACCAGGCCACACCCTTTTACTACATCCCAAAGCCTATTCCCACTAATAAAATAACCCGGTCCATTCCCACAATTTAACCCAAAACCCACCCTTTATCACTACTCCGTCAAAGAAACAAATTCCCCTGGTCAAACTAACCAAGCGCACCCTTTTTACAACCCGTTACTGTATACCTTTATTCCCCAAGTTACCCAGATAAATCCAAATCCCTAACCTCGTACTAGAATCTACCTAAGAACCTTCTAGGACCTACCAAGCTATCTTATCCTTGCATACGTGGCACAAGTGAGCTACTTCATTGGATGGAACCTACTGGAGGATGATGGAATGGATTAGGATGTTTGGAATGAAGAAATTTCTAGATGGGGGAAGGATCAAAGGTGGTGGGAAAGCTTCTAGGAGCTTCTCTAAGGAACCATAGACTCAAGCTCGCCTATAAAAGGCCCTCCCCTGCTCACGGATTGAAGACAATTAGGAGTAGAAATAGCTTAGAATAATTTAGTGTAGCTTTAACTTTATCCATCTTATTTGTAACTTAATAGTCTGTCTTTGTATTCAAATGTTTAGTTTTAATAAAGTTCAAGTTTCACTTTAATTACTTGTCGTATTTACATTGTTCAGCCTATAGTTTGTTTTAAAAATAGTTTACAGTTGTCCATTTCTGTTATCACAAACTCATAAAAGCTTGTTTAAGCTTTTGTGAGATCTAATTGCTTTCAAAACTGCTTAATCTCAAAATTTTACAAAAATTCAAATTTAGTCAAACAGTTTTTCCAACTTATTTCTGAGCTTAATTTCTATGAATCTGTGCTTTTTAGTTCATTGTTTAGCTTATTGAGCCTTTGAATTACAAATCCTAAGCTTAAACAGGTTTGATCCTTTAAAACAAAAAATCAGTTATGCTATAATGGTGTGTTTGGGATAAGGTGAATTTGACTATTTTAGAGTGTTTTGTCCATTTGTTGATTTTGATTTAGTTGAGATGTGTTACTTGTGATAGATATTGATCTAATTTTAACCTTGTTAAACTGTTTTATACAATTGGCATTGGTAGTCTAAGTTTCATCTCATAATAAAGCTTTAATAGCCTATAATTGAATCAGTAGGTTTAAGGAGTTTTAAGTTGTTATTATTGCTTTAGTTTAGTTCTATATAGGTCATTTGAGCTGCTCTATATTTGATACAATAGGTTTGTAGGTCAAAAATTCCATTCTCACCCATTTAGACCCACTGCTTCAACAATGGTTTCTGTCCAAACTAGGCCTTTTAAATCTCATTTTCTAGTTTCCCCAGTAATTCAAATAACTTTTAATTTTTTTTCTTTCTCACTTTCTAGTTGCTTATTCCTAGTAGTTTGAAGTTTTCAAACTTTACTTTTAACTTTTGCATAACACCCCTAGGCCTACTATTCCCATGCATTAGCTTGTTCTTGTGTCCCCTGTGTTTGATTTGTTTTGAACTAGCTTTATTTATGTTTGTTTTATTTGTTTGAATCTTAAAATCAGTAGGTTAAGGCTTAGATTTCATAGTTGTAGTATAAAGGTAGATATTAAACGGTGTTTTGTTAAAACTTGATTTCTATGATAAGGTAATTTGTAGGTATTTAGTATGGTTCAAAAAGTTCATATTAGGTAAATATAGCATAGTTAAACAATCAAAATCATAGTGCATTCAATAAAATGTCAAAATCTATTGCAATTCCAATTCTAGTTTACATCAGTTAAGGTATTAGTTGCATTATCATAAAAATAGAAGCATTAGTAGGCATTTTAGCTTAATTCATTCATAAGTTAGCTTTCAACATCATTTTCATTCAATTAGAGTAGATTATAATCCATATTAGTCAACTTATTTAATAATTGAAAAAGTGAAAACAAAGGTGTAGACCTGTCCAAACAGGACCTGAACTAGATTCATTTTAGGGTAGCAATTGAGCATTAGAATTAGGTCTTTTCACATTTTTAGGTTCACAGTAGTATAAGCTTGCTTTTGCCCGCTTTAGGTCTCACTAAACAGCGTATTAGGTGGCTTAAAATTTAGCTGCAAGTATGCCACTTAAGCCTTATAACTAAAACTTCATTAGTACTCGATTTAGGTTACGGCCAGGGCTTATTTGAGTTTTTTGAGTTGAAACAAGTTTGTTTAGGTCTATTACACCTTCCCTAAGCTTTTGGTGAAACTTGGTGCAGAAGTGCTTATTCTAAGTGCTTATTTAAACTGCCTATTTGCCAAATTCAGCTTATTAGTGGGCTTATCTAATTCTTTTATTTTCCTAGTATTAGAATAATATTTTAGATTTTCCAGAAATTTTTTAGATTTTTCTAAGTTCATTTGGTACTTTTCTTAATTAATATTAGTTTTTAAGTAATTTTAAATCATTTTAAATTCATAAAAATCCAAAAAAAATTAGTTTTCTGTTTCAAAAATAGCTTTTAGATATTTTAGAATTTTCAAAATTTAAAATTGCATTTTCTAGGTAATTTTCATATTTAATTGCATTTTAAATATATTCTAAATATTAGAAAATAGTTTTTACATAAAAAGCCAAAACAATATATATATTTTTTCAGTTTTAAAAATAGTTTTAGGTTATTTTAGATTTTTCAAAATTAGATTTTTATTTTTGTCACTTAATTTCACTTTTATTTGTATTTTTATTACTTTTTAATTAGTAAAAATAGTTTTTAATTAATAATAATTAAATAAAAAACCAAAAGAATATTTTTCTTTCTTCCAAAATTTTCTTTTGTCATTTATAACTTAGAAAAATTATTTTCATACCCGTAGGATTAGTCTAGCTTTAAATTCACTTTTTATTTCGCACGTTTACGTTTATTTCACGTTTAACTTACATTTTTAGTTTAAATTACGTGTTAGGCTTACGTGTTTACTTATTTGTGCATTTTTACTTGTTTACTTGTAGTTTAATTAGGGTTCCACATAAACCCCCTTCACATTCACTTCACGATTCACGAAACCGATTCAACGAACTCGAATTCAACCTTCGTTGAGAAAACGACTCGGGGATTCATATTTACCCGTGCAATCCTCGGAGATATCTTTCTATATATATGTATGTATATATATATATATATATATATATATATATATATATATATATATATATATATATATATATATATATATATATATATATATATAGTAAGTATATCGTATCAAAATTTTGGCGCCGCTGCCGGGGAAGGTTTGAGAAGAGTGCGTCGATTTCGTTCGTTGTTTTTGTGATTTGAAGATCCTTCCTCCCCAGAAGTTACGTATTTTCGTTATATTATAAAAACACAAAAATAGAATAAATAAAACACTTTTCCTAAAGTGTTTTAAAAAAATACACAATAATAAGGATCCTCACTTTCCTTCGAAAGTGTTGTAAACCATTCCGAATAAACAACAAAAGAAATCGCAAGGTTAGTCGTTTATCGAATTATTTTGAGTTTTACAACCGAATAAATGGGGTTCTAGGGAAGTCTTGACGTTAAATTGCAGACTGAGTGAGGCGGGTTTTCAAGCATCTTCGGAGCACCTTTGACTCTCCGCCCCGCCGCGCGTAAACTCAAGAGAAACGGTTGCGGTTAATTGAGTGGTTACCAAAAATAAAATAAATATCAATTGTTTGTTTGTTTTCTTTAAAAAACTTAAAAAACCCAAAAACTATTTTAACCTCTAAGTTGTATTTTCCTTTTCTTTTATGTTTACAAAAATCCAAAAAGAATCTCCGTTACCCTCTCAATTGTTTAATTCTCTTCTTTTACCCTCTTTACCATTTAATTCTTGATCTTCTTTATCCTCTAAAACTTTAATTCTATCTTCTTCAACCCTCTGTATGTTTAATTCTGATGGAATCATCTATTCCTTGTGTTAGTTGTGGAGAACCCCTTTTCGGATTACCGTGTAGATGGTGTACGTGCGAACGGTGTGGTAGTGACCTTCGGAACAGATGTTGTTTGTTTTGTAATTCTTTCACTTATGATCCTAATCCGAATTCGTTCAACAATTTTCCAAACTTTTCCGATTACCAACAACAACCATCGCCGCCTTCTTTCACTTGCTATAACTGTGGAAAACCATCCGAAGAAGGAGTACCATGGGGACGGTGTTTTTGTGACCAATGTGGATTTATTAATTGTATGTGCTACACTCCAAAAGCTGAAACTTCATTCGCTTATGATCCTAATCTGAGCTTTTTCAATAATCCACAAAACGATTTCAATGAGAAAAATCCGTGTTATCAAAATTTCAATGATGAATCATTTCAAAATGCACCGACTTCACAACTACAATTTGGTTGTGAGTATTGTGGAGGTCCTCACTTTAGCACCGATTGTCAAACAAGTAATCCGTTTCCTTGTGACAATAATTATCACGACCAACCTCCACAATACCAAACTTTTGATGCACCACCTCAGCCTTTACCTAATGAAGACATGTTTATATCCTATTACGATCTTAAGGCTTTGGTAATAAAATCTACCCCAGAAGAACCTCGTCAAAAGACCTACAAGAAACTACTAGCTGAAGAAGCAACTAGAGTAGGTCATTCACATCGTTTAATTATCAATTACGATGACGATGATGATGAGGATTCCATCCAAATTGGGGGTATTTACACTTCATCTGCTGAGATCACACCCATCGAAGAAGAAAAGAGCATAGCTAAGTTATTAGCAGAGGAGCAAATGAAGAATATTCGAGCTTTATATGCTGATGAAAATGTCAACGAAGACATCCTTGAGATTTTAGATTCATCTCCGAGTGGCAATCCCACTCTGTCCTCAGATCCTATCATTTCTGACTCTTCCCATCCTTCTCTCACACCGGTTGAGAGGAGTGATGTCGTTTTAGATGAGATCGAGGCTTGTCTTGCTAATAATAATTCCGATTCGACGATGGTTGATGATACTAAGTTTGATCCGGAGGGAGATATTCGTTTCCTTGAAGAGTTACTGAATGAAGAACCATTATCTTCCCTCCCTCCGAAGAGCAATAAAGTAATTACTGAGTCCTCTGATGATCATGATGAGATATTTTCCGATTCCGACGATGATTGTACTTCTTTGTCTTGTGGAGATATCGATAACATTGAGGAATTACCTTCTGAGCTCGTCAGCTTAGAGGAAGAAGAGATTGATCCTGCACTTCAAGAAAGATTATCAAATGTTTATTCTCTCATTTCTAAATTCGAAGCTTTAAATGATCGACCGACTTCTTCTCCTATTCCCGTTAAGGATAGTGACTATAATCTGACTGAGTATGAGGTTTTCCGTTTTGATACCGATCATATTGGAGAGAAGAGTAGTGGCAGTACCACTTCTCCTCCTGATCTATCTTTCCCTGAATATGAATCGTTTATCTTTGAGGAGTTCGCCGGTGAACTCACTCACATCGATCTTCTTCCACAAAGAATTGAAGAAGCTTTTGAGCAGAATGATCTCTCACCTCTTAATGATTCATCTTCTTCTGAGAATTTTACCGTGGTTGATACCTCTATATCGTTCCTTTCTGAGGATAAGATTTTTGAACCCGGTATATTACCTTATAAGGACTCTAAAGGGCTCCAGCCCAACATCCTTCCTTCTTACAATGTTGATTATGGAAAATTTTTAAAAGAAAGATTGAAGGATGGATTTTTGAGCTATGATTGGAAGAATAAGGAGAAAGTTGAGCTTACTTTGGAGGATCTTGACCTCACGATCTTCATTATGATCTTTCTTCCTTATCTTATCTATTCTGCTATTTCTCCCATCTGTCACTCCCCCAGGAGTGAGGATGTTGTCTTTGACCCCGGCATCTCCGCCTTTCATGCCTGGTGTCCGTTGCTCCCCCAAGGATAATTAAATTCCTGGCGAGTCTAAGCTATACGCTTCGTGTGAGGCACTCCATGCTTATCCTTTTATCTTATCTTTCTTTTTACTAATAAATAACCATGAAGAGGGCTCCCTCTTCCATTTTCTCGTGTTTGTGCTTGTGATTTTATGTCCAGATAGCCTGAAAATGAAGACTCTCGTGCTCGTCGTGCTGTCCTTTATCCACTCGAGTCTCATTTTTCGATGCTTCTGTCATATCCTAATCGTTTCGATTAACGTTTATCTATTGACATACCTAATAAACGACCTTAGATTCTCGTAGGTTACCCTTACCTTTGAAACACTGAGGACAATGTTTCGCTTTAGTCCGGGAGGGGTGAGTCTTTCGATTCGATTTTTACCTTGCATTTTGCCGAGTACTCACGCAACCCTGTTTTTTCCGAAAAATTTGAAAAATTTAGAAGAAAAATACAAAAAAAAAAAAAAAAAAAAAAAAAAAAATAGAGAGAGAAATTTGAAAAAAAAAAAAAATACAAAAATAGAATAAGTTTTGAGACAATGTTGACTTTCCGCTAGTTAGAGTAGGAATAAAATTTTGACTTGATCGGGCGTGTTGAGCCCTAGCTTGTTCCCTTAACCTAAATAATCGTTAAAGCTTATGCTAGTCTTCTACACAAGGAGCTAGAAAACGCGAATTCTTTCTAAGAGTTTGCAAGTTACCGTAATTGACTTTATATATGCGTAGCTTGATTATCGGCTAAGCATCCGCAAATCTAATTATTTGAGATTTTAAATTTGCGGAGAATGAGAAATGATAGAGTTTATTTAGAAGTAAAATGCTAAACGTGGAGTAGTTGGTTCTCTTTAGAGCTCATGAAAGGTACTTGTGGCCTTCTCGTTCCCATAGAGTTGTTTCACCCTATATAATAGATCCATTAGGTTTAATTAAGGGTACACGGTTTGGGCAATACTTAGTTTTTTCTCGTTCCTAAGAAAATTTCTGCATATAGAGGTTTGGTACACATAGGGGTACTGCCAGTGTTACGGTGAAATAGACTATTCGCAGCCGATGTTGTGATCTTAGTAAAGACCGTAGGAATCGGGGTTTGGCAAATAATAATGAATAATGTATGATAATAATAATCCAAAGCCATATAAGTTTTCTACATCTTGCTGGCTCACAACCGATGTTGTAGACTTCAAAAAGGCGGAGGAAAAATCAAAGGTCGTAATAAGACTATTACATCTTGTCGACTCACAACCGATGTTGTAATTGTTGTAAAAGGCTAAGGAAAAATACGTTAATGTGCTTGATAATGTTAAATAAATGCCAAGCTTGGATTCTGGGGTGTCCTAATAAAAAGCTTCCGTCTCGGGTCTCAGACATGAGATGTTTCGGTCGTAAATAAAAGGGATGCCCCCAAAATCGTGTTAAATCAGAGACCTTCATGTGGACCCGATTTTTGTATGCAGGGATTTTCGAGAAAAGGTTTGGAAACTACTTAGCGTTCAAATTTTGTGCTCTTATTGGACTAAAAATTATCAAAACGAGAAATTCATTTCTCACAAAAATAAAATAATGAGATACAAAAATAGGAAATGGGAACAAGAGGTAATTACACAAGTAACTTGCATAGGTAGTGTTAGCATTTAACTTGTAAATAAACAATGATTTCGTTTTTACGCTTGGCTTGGGAACTTGTGAAAAATCAGGGACGATGAATTTTATCCGAATGGTCACTTCTCCATGAGTCGTGTTTCCTACTCAATGATCCTAAAAGTTATCGAAAGATAATGAAAGTCAACATGCCGTCATACGAATAAAGTAGTAAATGTAAATAAGTAGGGATAAGTAGGATAAACGGGGCATTTTTGGGATTTAAAATTTAGAAGTCTCTTTTGAATATTTTGCTACTTCCAAAGTTAGTAAAAAGAGATGAGGAATTTTTTACTTCAAAAATGTGAGCTCATAACATTGCGTGAGGACACGGCAATATCTTAGTCCGGGAGATTTTGGTGTGTGTGAATACACACACCTTTTATTCACCAAAATTAAACCCAAAAAGACCAAAAACTAACAAATAATTGCCAAAAATATGTGTTTCTGTGTTTTTATACATGCAGGTAAGGAAATATGAGAAACGGACAAAAGCTAAGACAAAATCTTCAAAAACGGGCACGAGATATGGAAAGGGAGAAAAAGAGCCGAAGCCGGGAGAGATATTTACTCAAGTAATCATATCCTTTTGCTCAAATTGATAAAAGAGGCCTTGGAATTATTTTTCAAAGATGACAATATTGGTCCTTGGAGTTTAGCTTTTTACAATTTTGGTCCTTGCAAGTTTTACATAAACTAAACCTTAATACTATTCAAAAAAATAAATAAATATATAAATAAATAAATAAACATTAATTATCCTAAAAACCTACACTATTCTTAAACGAAAGTAAACCTACAACTCAGCCCACAAAAGCCCCACATTTTTTATAAACAACCCACCAGGCCACACCCTTTTGCTACATCCCAAAGCCTATTCCCACTAATAAAATAACCCGGTCCATTCCCACAATTTAACCCAAAACCCACCCTTTATCACTACCCGGTCAAAGAAATAAATTCCCCTGGTCAAACTAACCAAGCGCACCCTTTTTACAACCCGTTACTCTATACCTTTTTTCCCAAGTTACCTAGATAAATCCAAATCCCTAACCTCGTACTAGAATCTACCTAAGAACCTTCTAGGACCTGCTAAGCTATCTTATCCTTGCATACGTGGCACAAGTGAGCTACTTCATTGGATGGAACCTACTGGAGGATGATGGAATGGATTAGGAAGCTTGGAATGAAGAAATTTCTAGATGGGGGAAGGATAAAAGGCGGTGGGAAAGCTTCTAGGAGCTTCTCTAAGGAACCATAGACTCAAGCTCGCCTATAAAAGGCCCTCCCCTGCTCACGGATTGAAGCCAATTAGCAGTAGAAATAGCTAAGAATAATTTAGAGTAGCTTTAACTTTATCCATCTTATTTGTAGCTTAATATTCTGTCTTTGTATTCAAATGTTCAGTTTTAATAAAGTTCAAGTTTCACTTTAATTACTTGTCGTATTTACATTGTTCAGCCTATAGTTTGTTTTAAAAATAGTTTACAGTTGTCCATTTCTGTTTTCACAAACTCATAAAAGCTTGTTAAAGCTTTTGTGAGATCTAATTGCTTTCAAAACTGCTTAATCTCAAAATTTTGCAAAAAGTCAAATTTAGTCAAACAGTTTTTCCAACTTATTTCTGAGCTTAATTTATGTGAATCTGTGCTTTTTAGTTCATTGTTTAGCTTATTGAGCCTTTGAATTACAAATCCTAAGCTTAAACAGGTTTGATCCTTTAAAACAAAAAATCAGTTATGCTATAATGGTTTGTTTGGGATAAGGTGAATTTGACTATTTTAGAGTGTTTTGTCCATTTGTTGATTTGATTTAGTTGAGATGTGTTACTTGTGATAGATATTGATCTAATTTTAACCTTGTTAAGCTGTTTTATACAATTGGCATTGGTAGTCAAAGTTTCATCTCATAATAAAGCTTTAATAGCCTATAATTGAATCAGTAGGTTTAAGGAGTTTTAAGTTGTTATTATTGCTTTAGTTTAGTTCTATATAGGTCATTTGAGCTGCTCTATATTTGATACAATAGGTTTGTAGGTCAAAAATTCCATTCTCACCCATTTAGACCCACTGCTTCAACGGTGGTTTCTGTCCCAACTAGGCCTTTTAAATCTCATTTTCTAGTTTCCCTAGTAGTTCAAATAGCTTTTATTTTTTTTCTTTCTCACTTTCTAGTTGCTTATTCCTAGTAGTTTGAAGTTTTTGAACTTTATTTTTAACTTTTGCATAACACCCCTAGGCCTACTATTCCCATGCATTAGCTTGTTCTTGTGTCCCGTGTGTTTGATTTGTGTTGAAGTAGCTTTATTTATGTTTTTTTAATTTGTTTGAATCTTAAAGTCAGTAGGTTAAGGCTTAGATTTCATAGTTGTAGTGTAAAGGTAGATATTAAAGGGTGTTTGGTTAAAACTTGATTTCTATGATAAGGTAATTTGTAGGTATTTAGTATGGTTCAAAAAGTTCATATTAGGTAAATATAGCATAGTTAAACAATCAAAATCATAGTGCATTCAATAAAATGTCAAAATCTATTGCAATTCCAATTCTTGTTTACATCAGTTAAGGTATTAGTTGCATTATCATAAAAATAGAAGCATTAGTGGGTATTTTAACTTAAATCATTCATAAGTTAGCTTTCAACATCATTTTCATTCTATTAGAGTAGATTATAATCCATATTAGTCAACTTATTTAATAACTAAAAAAGTCAAAACAAAGGTGTAGACCTGTCCAAACAACCTGAACTAGGTTCATTTTGGGGTAGCAATTAAGCATTAGAATTAGGTCTTTTCACATTTTTAGGTTCCCAGTAGTCTAAGCTTGCTTTTGCCCCCTTTAGGTCTCACTAAACAGCTTATTAGGTGGCTTAAAATTCAGCTGCAAGTAGGCCATTTAAGCCTTATAACAAAAACTTCCTAAGTATTCGATTTAGGTTACGGCCCGGGCTTATTTGAGATTTTTGAGTTGAAACAAGTTTGTTTAGGTCTGTTACACCTTCCCTAAGCTTTTGGTGCAATTTGATGTAGAAGTTCTTATTCTAAGTGCTTATTAAAATTGCTTGTTTGCCAAATTCAGCCTATTAGTCGGCTTATCTAATTCTTTTTATTTTTCCTAGTATTAGAATAATATTTTAGATTTTCTAGAAATTCTTCAGATTTTTCCAAGTTCATTTGGTACTTTTCTTAATTAATATTAGTTTTTAAGTAATTTTAAATCATTTTATATTCATTAAAATTAAATAAAAATCCAAAAAAAATTAGTCTTCTGTTTCAAAAATAGTTTTTAGTTATTTTAGAATTTTCAAAATTTAAAATTGCATTTTTCTAGGTAATTTTCATATTTAATTGTATTTTAAATATATTTTAAATATTAGAAAATAGTTTTTACATAAAAAGCCAAAAAATATATATTTTTTCAGTTTTAAAAATAGTTTTAGGTTATTTTAGATTTTTCAAAATTAGTTTTTTATTTTTCTCACTTAATTTCACTTTTATTTTTATTTTTATTACTTTTTAATTAGTAAAAATAGTTTTTAATTAATAATAATTAAATAAAAAACCAAAAAAATATTTTTCTTTTTCCCAAAATTTTCTTTTGTCATTTATAACTTACGAAAATTATTTTCATACCCGTAGGATTAGTCTAGCTTTAAGTTCACTTTTTATTTCGCGCGTTTACGTTTATTTCTCGTTTAACTTACGTTTTTAGTTTAAATTACGTGTTAGGCTTACGTGTTTACTTATTTGTGCATTTTTACTTGTTTACTTGTAGTTTAATTAGGGTTCCACATAAACCCCCTTCACATTCACTTCATGATTCATGAAACTGATCCAACGAACTCGAATTCAACCTTTGTTGGGAAAACGACCCGGGGATTTATATTTACCCGTGCAATCCTCGGAGATATCTTTATATATATATATATATATATATATATATATATATATATATATATATATATATATATATATATATATAGTAAGTATATCATATCAACTTGCTTGATTGATAATTTGTGCTTTAATTTCATCATTATTAGTATAAATCTCTTCTAATTCACTTTTATCACAATTCACAACACGTTTCACGACACGTTTATCACATATTCTATTCACACCTTCACACAGACTACGACCTCAGGTTACTCATATATACTATAACTTGACACATCACCTACCAACTCCACCACGACAAAAAGAGGTCTATGACTTCGAAGAAGCCGTTTCTAAATTTATAAAAGATGGTGAACTATCAAGAAAAGATTTGGTAGACACAAGTTGTCGAGAAGCACTTAAGAAGCATAATGAAGATACTATGGATTCGGTACATCGTATTGAAGAACATTTCCGTAATACTATAAGCATACTTAGTGTCAGACCAAAAGAAAAGAGTATGGTGGAAAGATGTGATGAGATTGACGCTATTATATGTAATGATGTACAACCACAAGATGAAGAGATACGTAATTCCGGAGTTAAACATGATGACAAGGAAACAACGAATAACCTTCCTGTGATGGACATTCAGGAAGAAAATAGGAATTTAGATCTCACGGATTCAGAAAGGCTAAACAGGTTTTGGGCATGTATCCGCCCCGTCCCTTTCCCTAGGTCAGAACCAGTGGTTAAACCATATAAACCCGTCCCTTTTGCTAGGCCAACATCGGTGGTCCAATATCAATGGAAAAAAGATGGAAGACATTACTATAGCAGTGATCCACCATCCGTCCCTTTCCCTGAACACTTTTAGGAAAGTAAACCGTATATCCCACCCGTCCTTTTCATTGGATGACCAAAGGTGGAAAACAAAAAGAAACCATACAAGAAGAAAATAAAGAAGATGAAAGCTAAGAATCAACGGGTGAAAGAATAAAAAATACAAGCTCATATGGAATCTACGATACAAATAGGTAACACCCTTGATTCTCCTTTTATTTTTACTAATGATATTGTTAGTGTTTCTAAACAGGGTGTAGAGCCGAATGATGTGGTGGAACCTGTTACCCTACAACCTATCATAGACATCACACCACATGATGACACACATCTAGCACCTGTTAATGTTATCCATCAAATTTTGGTTGAACCTTCAAAAGAAATTGATGATGAGCTCTTGGATAACACCATGGTTGAAGAGCAAGCTACTTTGGAGCTTACATGCAAAGAAGAGGGGCTCGTAATGATATTCGCCATAGACTCTTTTTCATCTTGCTTGGAAGTTGAGGGACGCCTAACCACCAACAAGATAAATGACGGGTAATTAATGCATCCTCGACATATTGGTCTCTCACATGGAATGTTCAAGACATCTAATTCATCAACCAAATCAGGAAAGGTAATAAGTGGAGATCACTACTCACAAAGGTACCATTTTTACTTCTCGTTTCTTCTTACTATAGCAAGTTTACACTCTTATAGTGTTTATTGCTATTATCGCCCGCACTTGATTTCAAGTGGGGGGATGTACACCTAGCTTATTGCCTAGAAAATAAGGGTGTATTCAGGCTCGTGACTTGAACAAAAACAAGCGCTTCGTGGGAGGCAACCCATGCTTATCCTTTATTTTGTTTTTCGTATATTTTAATTTTTTATGTTTCTGTCAGTTGGTCGATACGGCGTATTCACTGTTGGTGGATACGGCGTATTACCTCCTGACGTGCACTTTAATATTTCCTATAGGCAGTTGATGCGGCGTATCCAAAATTCCATGGATACGGTGTATCGACACTGATGCGGGATTGCGGACTCGCAAAAGTTTTACTTCTCAAGAGATCTTGAGAAGCTTGCAATCCTCCAGGCAGTGTACCTGACCGGTGTAGTATAGTGAGTGACAAGTACCGGGTGTAACACCCCCAAAATACCGCAGCGGAAGACTGTGTCATAGGGGTGCTACTTCATAATACAAAGTACAAGTTATAGAAAACGAACTCTAAATGAGACGTTTTGAAAAGTTACCATTCGATTAAAGAATTCAAAGTTACAAACATGAGATTCCAAAGTATGATACATAAATGTATACAAAATGTTTTGAATGGTAAATGATAAAAGCGTAAGTCTTCAGAATATGCAGCTTGACTCTAAGTTCCACGCACTAGCTATCGCCTTACTAACCTGAGATAAACATGCTAAAGTGTCAACACAATGGTTGGTGAGTTCATAGAGTTTGTCTTAAAATAGTTGAAAAGCCTTAAAAGAATGTTCACACAGCAAAGGCATCGTGAATCCACTCAGTTACAAGTCCCGCCATAAGAGACTTGTAACCTGTGTGTTCACAACCCACTGCTACAATATATAGTATGATAAAGACATGTATAAGTTCATCAAGACAATTAAGCAATTAGTCGTGAGTCTACTCTTCATCTCCGAAGACCTCACGTTTATGATGTATCCAACATTCGCAAATGTTAGGATGTATCAAAGACAACTGGGAGTCAATTCCCAAAGACAACTGGGAGCCAATTCCCAAAGACAACTGGGAGCCACTTCCCAAAGATAAAAGACAGTCATGTATGTATTAAATCAAGTATAATGCCATCAAGTATAAGACAATCAAGTATAACACAGTCACGTATAAACGTTTTGAGTATTTGTACAAGTAAGCAAGTAGTTGAGCATGTATCCCCCCCAAGAGTTAAAACAAGTACGAAAAGAGTAGGGGCTATGACTCACCTTAAGTCTATGTAATGAGAAAATGAAAGTGGTAGTCGAATCGCGAAAGTCTATAAGAGCATCCTATAATAGAACGTTGCGACTTAGGTTTGGAGTAACGTCTAAGAATACGAAGAATTGCCCATATATGTCTTGCATAATGTTCATGATGTAGTACTTAGTATATAGTGTAAGTCTTTGAATATAAATGGTCTATGAAACATGTATAGGTTGTAAATCTCTTACTACCGTTCGGGCCGACATAATTCAGAAGTCATGGAGTAAACGTTCGAGGAGCCAGGACACTTTAACTCGTAAATCCACAACTCATCTCGACGGCTTACTCAAATGAACTCCTCACATGAGGCTCCCTACTATTGTAGTATTTGATAACATATATATATGTATAAGCTTTGATCTTTAAAAGTTATATGGTCTTTAGCCGTGGCTTTGCCGTGACCTTGGTCATTGTTACCATGGTCTTAAGACTCAACCTTGGGTTTAGCCATGGTTGTGGTCTTGGCTTTAGGTCATTAGACCTCTTGGTCTCATCTAAATATAATCATTATATAGTAACTTTGGTCTAAAAATGGGCTGTTAAGAATTTGAAGAAAATATCACTCGGAAAGCCTTTTCAGGGCTCGAGCTTCTTTGTTCCTGAACGAAAACGTCGTTCCGGACAACTTTCGTGTTTTAACTTTTTGATGAATCGGACCAGAAGTGGGACTTTCAAATTGGCAGAATGCAAACAGGAGGTTATGGGCAGTTTCGGCGTTTTGGTGTCGCTAACTTCTTATGGTCATAACTTTTGACTCGTGTACTCGTTTTGGGTGATTCAAATTGCTATGTTTTCCTTGTTAAGTCCTATTTAACATTAAGTAAGTTTCAAATATCAAAGTTATACTATTGTGGTCGTGGTTTTCCATAAAAATCACTAGTTTGCTTGTTTACTTGTCATAAGTTAACATATGTATACCAATACTTGTTTTATCCATTTTTAAACATCATGAACACAATACAAAGACCATATATAGCATGAAAGAAACATAATAAGCATGAAATGATATTGAGCAAGAAAGTGTATAAGGGTTTGCTTACAACTTTTGGCCTTAATGAAAAAGGGAAACTAGGACAAGAACTAGGACTTTGTTTGAACAAGCTTTCCTCCTTTGCAACCTATGATAAACCGAGGTTATTTGAAGATTATAACGACGCCTTCTTGAAGTCCAAAGCTATTTGAAGATTATAACGACGTCTTTTTGGAGACTTTAAAGTTATAACAACTTTTCTTAGAAAATTTCCAAGATTGAAGATCAAACACTAGTTTTCTTTCAAAAACTAGTTAACTTTCTTACAAAATATAAGAAAAGTGCCTTAGGTTTTAGGACTTAAAGGTTATAAGAAGGTGTGGTGCAAGTTTTCTATGTGTTATTAGTTGGCTATTTATAGGATGAGAAAAATAGTTAACCATATATTGGGTTAGAATGTAACCATGGTTAATTTAGACACTTGTAAACATCCTAGAGATCAATGGTCAAGATCAAGCCACAAAATGATGACTCCTACCCCCCTAAGTCGGTTTATACATGATAAGGGTGACTAGATGAGTAGTCATGGTCTTTGGATGATAATATCCTAAGTATGTAACTAGTTTTGACTCCGTAAATTGCTAACCGTAAGTTTTTAGGCCACGAAACGTAAAACCGGGTATCCTAAAAATATAAAACTTATAAATATGGTTAAACATGTCAATATAGTCCATAATAAAATATAAAATGAGTGGTAGGTTCTATCGGGTGCGAAAACCCTGCTAAAAACTGGAAACACGGGTCTAAAACGCGTAATTCGCGTAAAACGCTGAACTGGAAAACGTAAAATTCCGAAACTTTTGGAATTGTCATAAAATGATAGAAAATCATATTTCTATTGTTTATAATGTTTTATGGATATATCGGGATGCTAGAAGGACGTTTAAACCTAAAAGTAAATCTCGGACACGGCTTTGTGATTTTTACAGAAATGATCCGACGAGCGTCAAACTCTCGGATTATCGTTAAAATAGTTTAACTTACGAGAATATGAAATAAAAATTTCTGAGATGAATAGTGAAAAGTGAATAGTAAAAAGTGAATAGTAAAATTTTCGGGAATAAAAGTTAACCTGAAATTGCGAATTGTTACACCGGGGGATTGATCGTTCTATAGAGGAATAGCGTCGTTAGGATTCAAAACTATGTCAACTAGGTCTAAAGGTGAGAGATGATTTTTTTTGTATTTTTATAGTTTATGAAAGCAGTAAAAATCTCGGGTATTTGTAAGATTCGGCGGAATTATTTGCTAGTCAACTAACCCAAAAACTACTAATAAACAAAATAAAATAAAATAATAGGAAAACAGATGTGGTGGATTACTTATAAGAGAAAAACATGTTTACTTAGATTTCATTACTCCCTAGTTATCTCCTATTGATTCATTGATTTGTCACAATTGTTTGGATGAAGGATTGTATTCCTTAATACCATTCGTGGGGGCGTGTACGTCCTTCCCCAACCCTATGAGCTTCTATCTCTTCTTATGACGACACGTTTAGTATCCTACCATAGCCTCATTAATAGTTACTCATGCATTAAATACAACCAATAAAACCGTAGTACACATCCGATTACGTTTCTTAAGACGTTCAAGCTTGTTACCATATAGGAGATTAGCCAGTTTTCTTAAGCCTAACGCTAGTCAGTTGACTCCTCCCAAACCAACCTCTTAACCAGATGTGGTCAACAGGTCAAATCTGAGAGAAAGTGCAAGATCTTAAATCCGTGGAAGTATAGGGAAATCCCCGGGTCGTTATGTCCCAGCGAGATTGAAATTGTGTTTCAGAAACGTTTACGGGAATCAGTGATTGGGAATAGTAACAAATAATGATTTGGAGTTTATTACACTACTGATTGATTGAGATTTAGTTAAATAAACAGTATTAACAATTACAGGATTACAGATGTATACAAACGTAAACTAAATTAAAAGCAGATACGACTACGTACTAGGAAAAAGGTGAGATTTGAACAAATTTAAACTAGAGGGGTTGAAAATGAAATTTTTACAAACTTAACATTGAAAGAAAATTTAATTAAAAATAATTTTTTTTGATTATTTTATTATTTAATATTAATTAAAAACTATTTAATAATTAGTTAAAACTAATTTAAACCTAATTTAAATTTAAGAAAAATACTAAAGTGACTTAGAAAAATATGAAATTTTTTATAAAACTAATTAACCATTACAGGAATCCTAAAAAATTATAAAAAGTTTATAAAAATTCTTTTTAAACTATTTTACTAATTATTTATTTATTTAATAATTAAAATCTATTTAAACTAATTTAATTATGAAAAATACTAAATGAACAGTGAAAATTCTGAAATTTTTTCTAAAAATACTTTCTTATTATAAAACCTAGGAAAAATATAAAAAGGTACTATTGCTTATAAATAAGCAGAAAGAAAATTAATTTTTTGGTTTTTTAATTAAAACTAATTAAACTTAATTTAATTATTATAAATACTAAATTAACTCAGAAAATTATGAAAATTTTTCTGAAACTATTTTAGTATATAAGAAACTTAGGAAAATTATAAAATTGAAAATTGCTTTTTGAAAAAGCTGAGGAATAAGCCAATTGGCTTAAATAGAAGCTATCACTATTTTTAAATTTGGCTTTTCTTGGTTTTTCTTTTACAAATCTACTTGACTACTGAAAATATGAAACCTTTACAAAGGCAACTTATTTGAAGCTTAATAATAAGCAGTGTGCAGGGTAAAAAGTTGGACAGAAGTCCTAATAAGATATGAAAAATGGATTTTTTATTGCAATAAGCTACTAATAAGCTACAAGTGGTAAAATAAGCTGTAAACAACTAAAAAGCATACAAATAAGCTAAAAGGAACAAAATAAGCACTAGTAATAAGCTAGAAACAAGAATAAGCGAATAAGCACAACACATAGGCCAAACAGGCCAAAATTAGGAAGTTGCAGCCCTGTATGGGGCCACAGGGGTGATCAGAGATCCACACTCAAGGTTGGTTTCAAAAGGTGGTCTGGTGAGCTTTCCAAAAAGTCAATAAGCAAGGCTTATGGCTCAGAATTAAGCCAATGGAAAGCTTATGAACTTTGGTGTCTATACTGAGTGCTTAGTATACTGAGTGTGATCAGTATACCTTCAATGGCAAATTAAGCTAAGGGCTTGTTAGGAATACAAATATTCCTGTAAAAGTCTCTGTCACCTGATTATTATAATAGCATTAAGTTAGCTCATAGTTAGTTTATATATTAGTTAGTTAGAATTAGTTTAAGTAACACCGTGGAAGAAGGACGGGTCTTCACCCACTGTATGCCTGATCCACAGCCCGGGTGTGGGCATTTATGTTGTAAGTATAAATACCCCTCTCCACATGTGGAGAGGGTTGGACCTTCATTCTCTTAATCTAATATTCTCACTTTTCTCTCAAGGTTCCACTCTCCCTCTCTTTCTTGTAACTCCAACTCCACACAAACCATAAAGGGAATCATGTTTCCAACTTAATTAGTATTCTACAATTGGTATCAAGAGCCAAGGTTTCATCTTAGGGCCTTGTAGAATCGGATTTGAGGTGGTTTTGTGTAGTTTTGTGAGTTTGAAGTCACTCTCTTGTAAAACATCTTGGTTTGATCTTTCTAGTGTTGTTTACCATGTTAGTGATGTACTTTTATGATCATTGGTGTTAGTAGAACATTGTGTTTCAGTTGGTTACACCATATCTTTAATCTATTTGAAGTTTGGATTAGGTTTTGGGCGTATTTCTATGTTTCGATTAAGTCTACTGTTTCATTGCTTGCCTGCATTTAGTTTCTGATATCTGTGGTTAGTTTGACTGCGATTACTATTTTGGGAATACAAACAAATCGCAAGGAAAGTGACAGATTTGGATTTTTGCATACTTGCGGTTAAGTAGTCTGCGATTAGATTATTGTGGTTAGATTTCTCCGATTAAGCATTCTGCGGTTAGCTCTTTGTGGTTAGCCTATCTTAAGGTTTGGGTATTCTGTGATTGGATCTCCTCTGCGTTTATCTCCTTGATTGCGGTTATCTCCTAACTTGTGATTTGCTCCTTGATTGCGTCTAACTCACCTGAGTTTAGTTTGGTTCTCATATGTGGTAATCTCAGTCCTGCGATTACTCACACTTTGCTACTTGTTTGGGTTTAGTGACTATATCCTGTGTGTTGGCATTTCATCTAGTGGTATGATTCATCTACAAATGAAGGGACTAGTATCGTATGTTGACTCAAGTGTACAATCATGCTCGGACCCTAATGAGAATGCTACTCCCCAGTCAAGCAAATTGCTTGAATTGGAAAGAGATTGTCACATTGAATGCTTTCAAACACTTCAGTCACATCTTTCTGTGCTGCTAGAGGGCAATGGATTCATAATGGGATTTGAACGTGCATTCATAACACTTTTCGGTCAAGATGTTCAAACATTCACAGACATCATGATCTTGAATTTGGATCAATTACGTCAACAATTGGACCGAAAAGAAACAACTAATGAGGGATCCTCAGCTGCCCTATGTGTGCCTAGCAAACAACTGCATAGCTTCTTTAACTCAAAATCCTCCATGATCTATGATTATGACAGTCAGAAGACTATGAAGTGCTTTGCTGACCACACAAATATAGATGTTGACACCTACAGAGATAAGCTACATCAAAACTTGGATAAGGTTAAAGAGTACATCGAGAGACTGCCAAAACATGAACCAGTGTATGGTGACAAGGCTGAGACACATGGTGGACAATCAAGTGATTATTTGGGGTTGGGTTTAACAGTGGATGCTAAGTCTGTCAACACTGAACGCATGGATTCAGAAGATGATATGATTGTCACCTCTGACAAATTGGTGACCCAGGATATGGAGAAGATACTCACACCGGACTCAAGCAATGAGGTATCATCAATTGATCAACACAATACACCATCTAATGTATGTCACCATACAGATCAAATTAATCTTTGTTATAACACAAATCTGTTGAAAAAGACTGACAGTTTGTTAATCTCCTCTAATTCAACAAATATGTGTTATAAAGGGGGAGAAAATGATCTGTATGATGTCTTCAAAAATGATCTGTTTGATGAAAATCCTTGCCTCAAAGTTGAGTTTTCTAAAACAATGGACCAGAACATGGTTGAAAAAGAGACATTTAATCAACTTCAAAAAAGGTTCTCACAATTACAAAAACATTGTATTGAACTTGAAATTGAAATACAACATAAAGAAGAATGTCTTCAATACTGCAAACCGTGTTTAAATCCGGAATTGCCTGATCTTAATGAATATTTTATGATAAACAATCTGAAAACTCAGCTGCAAGACAAGGACTCCACTATCAATAACCTTAAAAATCAGATCAAGATGTATGAGCAACGTAATGATGCCAAATGGAAACACGATACTTATGAAACTAAATGCAAAATGGCTAAATTACGTATGGAAAATGAGACTCTGAAAGTAAAATGTAAAGAACTATGTGAGTCAATCAAAGAAATAAATGCTAAGAACATCAATCTGACTACTCCACAGTTTACTAAACACACTGATCTCACTGCTCAAAGTCTGACTTTATGTCCTAAAATTCCTGGTGTGCACATCGTGCCAAGTATGTTTCAAAGAGTCAAATGAGCCTTAATCTTTCAAAACCGTCTATCTTGGGAAAACCAGTCTTGAAAACTGTTGGTAATCATACTACCATTAG
The DNA here is from genome assembly GCA_030686995.1 of Artemisia argyi. Taxonomy (NCBI): domain Eukaryota; kingdom Viridiplantae; phylum Streptophyta; class Magnoliopsida; order Asterales; family Asteraceae; genus Artemisia; species Artemisia argyi. The sequence continues at coordinate 23,854 of JARVZY010009474.1, forward strand.
ACAACCAAATGCTTTTATTTCGGAAAGACTTAAATTCTCGAAAACTCAATGTTTCTCTCAAGTAGATAAAAAACGTGCTTTGAGTAAGTCTGTGAGCACAAAACCTAAAATTCATAAATCAAATGGTCATAAACCTGTAATACCTTTGAGACATAGACCAAGGAAATCTGACCATCCAACCACTCACCACAAGAATGTCACTATGCATGAAATACCATATAAGCTTAGATCTTCTTGGATATGGGTACCAACGGGTCAAAGAAAACCTGTGTGTGGCAACCAAAGACACAGACATCCCCCACGTCTGGAGACATGTCCACTCACATGTGAGATGATATCATGTGGACTCCTGACTAATTCTTTTCAGGACTCGTTTTTCACTTTTCACCTACTGATTTATTCCCAGTGTTTGCTTTATGTCAGTAGTTTGTGTGTGTGTGTGTATATATATATATATATATATATATATATATATATATATATATATATATATATATATATATATATATATATATTCTTTGATTTACACTTATTCTATTTTCATGCTATCTTTCTGTGTATATTTTCTTTCTGCACGTTGTGTCTATATGCTTGCTCTTATTGATATGTGTTGCTTTAGGTAGTATGTTGTTTCTCATATCTGGCCTCATGGTATTATCTATGCATCCTAAAGACCTTCTCATCACTTGTGTATCACTCATAACTTTAGGGACCAATCTTGTACACATGTATCATTGTCTAAATTGAGGTAGTGAAGTACGAGGACTGATTGTGTCATTATAGCTAAGTGTATCCCATCATATATATATGTGCTTATTCTTGCGTTTAAAAGTTAACCTCAACATATCTTGCTATTTACTCACATTCTCTCGATCACTGAACATATTTCTTTGCGATTGGACTTGATTGATTTCCTTGTTGTTTTTTTCTTGGTACGTTACGTGTTTCTCTCTACACATATGTTATATCTTTCTATGATTTCATGTACTCACAAGTTGCGTTATTTTAGGTGGGGACATGCTTTGTTTGATATCTCGTGTGATTGCGTTTAGCCAATAGGTTAGATCATGCTTGTTCCTTACTGCATTTTGCGGCTCGTTATCTGTTAATTTGTGATATTCATTGTTGAGAGTGTGAGATTTTGGCTTGATTAGCGTTGCGTTTAGAGTTGAAATACCTATTGATGTACCTTAGGTGTCGGGTAGGGTCTTGATTTGTTGTTTTGATAATGGGTGTACTTAGGTTTGATTGATCTTATAGTCATCTAGGGTAGTCATAGTATGATCTGATGGAATATGAAGGAGTGTGTAGTGAATTCTTGATTGCTGTTGGCGTAGGTTCTTGATTGCGGTTGGCGTAGGTTCTTGATTGCGGTTAGCGTAGGTTCTTGATTGCGGTTAGTGTGAGCACTTGATTGCGGTTATCGTATTATCCTGATTGCGTGTTTCTCTTTTAATTGTGACTGCGATCAATTAGTGTTGCGGTTAACTGAACTTGCGTTTAACTTGCTTTACATTTACCACATCTTGTGATTAAATTGGTTGCGTCTAATTTGATCTGAGGTTATCTCGTTTTGCGATTCAATTGGTTGCGTTTAATTATGACTGTGACTGCGGTTAATTAACTTTGCGGTTGAGCTTGTGTTTAACTTGTTGTGCGTTTACCATATTTTGTGATTAAATTGGTTGCATTTAATTTGATCTGAGCTTATCTCGTTTTGCGATTCAATTGGTTGCATTTAATTATAACTGTGACTGCGGTTAATTAACTTTGCGGTTAACTGAGCTTGCGTTTAACTTGCTATGCGTCTACCATGTCTTGCGACTCAATTGATTGCGTTTATTTTGACTGGTTGCGGTTAACTCGCTTTGCGGTTATCTCACCTGGAGGTTTAATCACTTTGCGATTAACTCGGGTTGTGGGTCTCTTATTTTGCGAGTATCCTACCCTGAGGTTAAATGGTCCTGCGGTTAGCTCTTGCTGAGTGTTCTTTTGACTCACTTTCCTTGCAGTTTGTCTTACCTGGTATTGTCGGGCATTGAGTTTCTGTTTCACTACAATTATGTCAATCTAGGTTCACTCTAACTTGTTGTGCACTGCGTGTATGTTAGTGAATTGTTGTCTAATTGTCTATGCCCTGCTTGGTATGACCTTATGACCCTCAGTCATGTCTGTCTTAATTGTAATTCTATGTGATGTATGATATCCTTCATGTGAGCTTATCATTGTTATCTCATGGTTCTTGGTCCTGATAATATCCCCTTGCCATGTGATGCTATGGCTTCACTAGTTACTAACACTCACTGTCACATGTGTTTGCTTTCTGTGGTGATTTGTGTCAACTGCAGCTATTATGGCAGAATCTATTATCGAAGGTCCATTGGCTCCACCTGTTCGTTCTGATAACGACATTCTTCCATTCGACAAGTGGGTAGCTATTGGTAAGAGTAACTGCTATGTTAAGACTGATAGACCTCATAATCATCCCATATTCAGAATGGCCCTGGAAATACTGAAAAACACCACATTCTTCAATGCCTTCACCGCATCCTCCACAATCCCATCCATATATATTCAGCAGTTCTGGAACACTATCTGCCATGATAGAGCTACCAACGCATACAAGTGTCAGCTGGATGAACACTGGGTGAACATCATAATGGAAACTCTTGGAAGCGCACTGCAGATTCTACCAACGGGTGACAATGTAGAATACACTCCCCCACCCAATCCTGCTACTCTAATTGACTTTGTCATGAACTTATGTACCCCACTCAGGTTTCTACGCTTTCCATGGTTATCACCCATGACCTCTATCAGCCATGGAGAGCCATTGCAAGTCTTATCAACTTATGTCTGACGGGGAAAACATCTGGGTATGAAAGACTTGGAGCTCCATCTCTACAAATTCTCTGGGGCATTGTTAATGGGAAGAACATCAACTTTGCTGAACGGATCTGGGAGGAATTTAGTCAGTCTATTCATTCATTCCTGGTCGACAAGGCAAATCTTGAAGCAAACAAAGACGGCAAGAAACGATCAGCCAAGCTCCTGATTCCTAGCATTCGCTTCACTAAGTTGATCATATTAAGCCTTCAACGATCTCTTAAATTCCACCCCAGAGATGAATCTCCTCTTCATCAACCCACAGATGAACATCCAGTTGGGTTCCTCAAGTATGATGCAAAGAGTACTAGCGAGATAATATTCGGCATGGACATTCCCACTACTCTACTCACTCGGGATATACTGACTGCACCGTATTATGAGGACTATCTCAAACTTCTAAAGACAAGTCGGGAGGCATCTGCTAATGAGCCCTCTCTCTCCACTAAGTCTAAAAGAACCGCAACCAAGAAATGCAAGGGTGTAACAACCTCGACTGCATCTTCTGAAGGTACTAAACGGGTGAAGCGCACCACAGGGGGAAAAAGAACCAGCTCCAAAAATATCCCACCAAGTGTTGATGATCCTAAAGTAGCACTGAGCGCCATACAGTTGCCTCTCACTGAAGAAGAAATGGTTCGAATGGCAACTGCTGAAAGTTTAAAGGATGCATACATGCCACCTCTGCCACCAGTCAGTGGTGTCCGCATCAGAGAACCTGTGTCCGACAAGACATCACAACTCCAGCATGTGGTAGGAAAAGGCAAGGATGTTGCCAAGGAAGAACTGGCTGCACACACTCTGTTGAAAATATAATATCCTGCCTCCAAATCGACCAGCTCTAAGTATATCCTCAAAAGACGGTCACCAACATCCTCATCTGCCAGAATATCTCCTGACAAAGCTTCATCACCAAGCCTTGGGCAACCCGCTAACACAAGCGGATCTGAGACTGATACCAGTTCAGCTCTCAAGGGTGATGAATCTAACTTGGCTACACAAGATGTCACCAGCCACCAACCGGTGCAGGATAAAACTGTTGAGTCTGTAACACCAATTGATCCACTCGATGACGAATTTGTATCTACTGCTTATCCTGATCTACAAGGTAACTTCAAACTGAAGACTGATGATCCTAAGCTCGCCGTGGAACCTGACAGCTCTACTGGAACCCTGGCATCGTATAAGAATATGGATACTTTTGGAGATCAATTCCTCGTGGATAAGCCGGATGATGATGAAGGTGACAAGTCTGGTGATGAGCGAGAAGAAGTTGTGTCGATGGTTGATGTGCCTATTGAGCAAGACAATTCCACCATTCCTACCAGGTCTGCACCAATTCCTACTGCAGGTCCTGACAACACTAACACCCCACAAGCTGCTACAACTCAAGAGAAACTGACTGAATCTGCCACTCCTGCTACCACTGAGTAGAAACTGGATCTGAATACATTAGCTGGAATGACAGCTGATATTGTTCAAGATAACCTCACCATCCATGAGAAGTTGGATAAGCATGCCTCCGTAATTCAAAAATTAGTAAATCTTGATCTGCCAAAAACAATTACTAATCACGGCAGCAGATTATACAAGTTGGAGCATCTTGACCTTGAACGACAAGTATCTCAGGCAATCAACGAACAGGTAGCTGAAGCGGTCAGCATTGCTCTTGAAGCTCCCCTCAGATCCAGATTCAAAGACCTACCCATCAATGATATGAAAGTTATCTTGTAGCACAGCATGTATGAACAGGGTCAACATACAGGACATGATGCTCATGTCAAATTGTATGAAGCATTAGATGCCTCCATCAAACAAGATGACACTGGGGAACACGCCAGAGACATGGAAATTGAAAGAAAAAGAAAACAGAGACGTAAGGGTCATCCCAGGCCACCATCTGGATCACCTCCTCAACCACCTCCACCTCCACCACCTGCTGGGGCATCTGGTCC
>JARVZY010009475.1:0-28732 GCA_030686995.1 Artemisia argyi
ATACACGGTTTTACACCACAAAAACTAGACTAAAACCAAACCTAGTCGAACACTACTTTTCAAACAAACAAAACACCCTTTGAGCTTTAAACGGGCTAACGAGCCCATTAAACTTTCAAAAGGGAAACTCGGTTTAACATTTTAGGAAATAACGAGAAATACAAAAACGAGTTTTAAAGAGTTTTGTAATTTATAATCACTACTTTCAAGGTACCAAGGAATTTATATTGTTAAACAAGGACTATTTTTGCAAAAGGTCCCACGTTAAGGGACTAAAATTGTCAAAATTACAAACTTTCGAACCAAACTTGACTAAACCGATTTCTTTTGGAAATTAAGGGTAAAAATGGTCATTTGGCCAAAGTCAAGGGAATAAAGTGAAAAAAATGTACAAAAAGGACCAAATTGTAATTACTTTTTAACCAAAGGGTAAAAAGTGTAATTTTGTAAAGTTAAGGGTAAAATTGTGACAAGGTATTTTTATAATTAATTATTTCATATAATTTTTTATAAATACATATATATTTTTCATTAACTTTAATGTATATATATATAACTTTATTAAAAATATTTAATCATAAATATTTTTAAACGATATTAGTTTCACAACGAGTTAATATTTATCCAACACCGGTTCGTAATAACGATACAAATAACTATGTGAGGTTATTTTGGTATACTATAAGACACCCGAACGAATATCACCGTACACGTGACATATCACATGTCATTTACAACACGAATCTAAAACACCGATTACAATGTATTATTTAGGTCGCAAGTCGGAGGAATTTCATTGCTAGTCATAGCAATACACCATCACTTTTGAGCATCGTTGTGATTCACACCACCTGTCAGGTGAGTTCATGGTCCCACATTTTTAATTATTTTTAAACCCCGTGGGGAGATACATGCTATAAATCGAACACAAGTATTTTTCTGTATGCTGTTATCACCTGATATTGCCTAAGTTGATACCTGTGCTACAAGTCCCTCATATCACGAACCTTAATCACTTGCGAGTGAGCGCGAATATAGTTGATAGATCTATTGGAATGTCAGCCCGCCTCTGTCAAGGTGATCACTTGGCAGGAGGTGTGCTATATTCGAGGTATTATGAAAATTTGGCACATTTCCTGTCACCGAGGGCCCCTTGTCATTTACATCCGCTGTGGTGTAGATGATTGTTAGTATCTTTATGATATGTCAAATCAATGTTAAGGCTTGCGTTTCGTGAGGCTTAGGAGCAATATTTCACCAGTTTAGTCAAGACCTGTCTATCTTGGCTTGTTTATTTCAAATGCTTGACTTGTGTTCACACTATTACTATTTAAACTACTATGGATTCACTCAACCGTTGTGTTGACTTTTTAAGCATGTTTATCTCAGGAAATTAGCAAGCATGGCGGCACGGAGCTGGCAAAAGGGCACACAGGACTTCCCTTTTTATTTCAATAATGATATCATTCTTTACAAACTCATCACTTCTTTTGCTAAACAATTAACATTTTGGAAAAATGTTTGTAACTCTGAATATTTGAGTTTTCATGGAATGATATTGTCTATCTTTTGAATTGTTTTCTATGAGTATGACTGTGTACTAAACTGTAATGACCCCGATTAGACTTTCGCTGCTTAATCAAATTTCGGGGTGTTACAGACGCCGTCATCAAAATGCTCTTGACGCCGTCAGGTACTGTTCCCAGCAAGGAAAATTAAGACTTTGCCGTTTTCTTCACTTTTATGCTCCAAACACGTCCAAAATGCTTCCTTTTCCAGAATTCACTCTAAAAGTACCTAAAATCACAAAAGGAACGATTTAAGGCAATATTTGATCAAATAAATTCAATTTCGGGCTTAAATGACCCCCTAAAAACGGATCATTTTTCACCTCATCAACTAGACTATTAGATTGACTAATGGACGAAAAATCATGTTAGTTGCAAGAAATTGAGCATTATTCTTGGCCCAGGTGATACTAGTTAGTTAAGGAGCACAAGTAAAACAATTATTAGCAAAAACTAATAGGTGTTTATATGCTTAGAAATGGGACTGTTAGCATTAGGCGAATTATATAGAGTAGTTGTATTCTTAATGAGTAAAACCTAGTTAGTTGATTACTAAGACCTTAGGATCGATTACTAGGAATTATAGGTTTAGGTTATAATGAACAAGATTGGACCTAAGCGAACATAGAACCACTAACAAAGATCGATGTTAGACATTACACGTAGGATTGAATCAATTGGAAGCATAATCGTTTAACTAGGTTAGCACAAGTTTTCTCATCTTGAATTCAGTTTGTCTTTTATTTGCTATTTTACTTTTATTTTAGTTTAATTAGTTCATCAAAACATAATCGCGTGGATTCAAAGCACACTTTGATTTATTTACTACTTGCTTTCTTAGGATTAGATTTAAGATTCAGATTAATTTACCAAATATTAGCTCTATGGTTCAACACCTAGACTTAGCATCACTACATTACTACACGATAGGGTACACTACTCTTAAGTGAGTAGGAATAGTCTAGGTAGTATAGGTTTATAAATTTAAAACATGACTAGTCTAAAAGACACATCAAACTGCTTAAACTTGGTCGTCGTTCTTTTAACTTCTCGATTTCTTGTACCATGTATTTTATGCTTTCACCGGATGCACTAAAGGGAAATGTGTTTTTTAGTTCTTGCAAGGGATAGTTGTTTCTGTAAGCTTCAATATATTTAACGATTTTTTGTTACCTGCATGTTGCCGCGCGATTTGGAAACATAGAATTTCAAAAGTTCGGAATATAGTTAAGCATTTCAAAAAGATATAAATTAAGCATTTCGAAAAACGTCATAATTTCGGACACCTATTTTTTTTTTTAATCTTTTTATTTTTATTGTTATTATTTTTTTGTGAGTACCTTTGTATTATTATGGATTTTAAACATATAACTGACCATGATATATGTTCTTTAGACATTTATCATTTATATAATGACATTCACTTAAAGGAATGAATATCTCATTATGGCCATTTTATCACATTTACTTTAGGGAATGAAGATCTTTACGTTAATCATTATGTTATCACACTTTCATGATATAATAAAGATCTTTATTTTGATCACTTCAACACATTCATTTGATGGCATAAAAATTTTTACGTTGATCATTATATTATCACATTCTTATGAGTGTTACAAAATAATGAAAAAAACACAAGAGTGAGAGAGGAAGAGATGAGATATCCTTCAATTGTTACAATGTGATCTATATTTATAGTATAAAGAGGTATAAGATAATTAGGAAAATATTAATTAGAATCACAATAAAAGAAAAGGTGAATCATTCATAATTTTACAATAAATATACGATTTTTATGCACAAATAATTAAAATTTAGATGTATCGTAACTTATATCAAAACAAATTAAATAAGATTTATGCCAAATACCCGTGTATGTATGGGCGTATATAACTAGTTTATGATAAAATAAGACTTGAAAGTTAACCTTTATGTTTAAGTATTCAATGAAGATAACAATTATGATTTAATTATCTTTCATTAAGTTTTTTTTTTGAACATATTTAAGTTATAAATCTTAAACCATAAAAATTGTTAAAAATATTTAACAAAAATATTTAATAACTAAATCAAAACTTTTAAAAATTATCTCTAATCAAGGAAGCATTTATTATACTTAATTAAAAATCACTATTTTACCATAAATAATACTTGCACCAAGAATATAAAAACACAAATCACAAAATTTGAAAAGGCTGAAAAAAGTTTTGGCGCATTGATCTTTGTGGTGGTAAATTTAATCGCACGGCCACCCATCTTTTCTATAAATCCAAAACACTATTAAGTATTAACCATATAAAAATAAAAAACCCAATTGATTGATTACCGTTGACACCCACCCAATTGAACCCTTTACTAACCAAGATCCCAAATTCAGGTAAATCTTTCTTAAACCCTAATCTCATATTCTTAATTGCTTATCCAATTGCTTCAATAATTGATTTTTTTAGCTACAAATGTGGTTAATTAGTTTTTTAGGGTTTTTGTGGGTTCTGATTATAATTATGAATTGTGAATTGGGTTTTAAGGGTTTAGGTTGTTGATTATTGTAATTGTGGATAGATGTGTTTTTTTGGTTTCTTGATTGTGTTTTTGGATGTATGCTGATTGCAATTTAAGGTATACTTAGCTTACTTTGTCCCATAATTGCGTTAGATTGATACAATGATACGTATTTCGGTGTAGATTCGTTGCTAAATTTGTGTTTTTTTTATTGGCGTTGTTCTTCTGTTGTGTTGTCGAAAAGGGTTGATTGGTTTTTATACATACTGTTTTTTATCGTCTTGGCATATGTTATAAATATAGTGATAATGTTTACATATGCCACTCAAATATTGAAAAAGATTTTAGGCCAGTGAAATATCATATTGGTTCTATTTTTGTGGATTTAGGCCGAAAAGTTGCATCACACATGAATGTTTCCATAGTTATAAAAAAGAGCGGGTATGAAGGTGACTTTAACAAAATTGCATCAAGGTTTTGGATGGAATTGACATTCTTGTGTGGTTTGGTTTTTAGATTTTGGTGGCCTTAGTGTTACTGTTTCAATACTTGGGTGACCTATACTTACCTGAATCTATGTGGCTATAACTATATCAGTATCAGATTTCTAGCCAAGTGATCTGAGATTTGTAGCCAGTAAGGATTTGATAATTATGACGATGCTTAGATGCTATATGCCGACTATATGCTACTTAAACAGCATTGTAGTTTAAGCAACCTAGGTTGCTTTTAACCAAGTCATAAACTGACATTGATGACATATACGGAGTATTAGATAGATTTGTGAATATGCGTTATTTGGTATTTTTACTCTTTAAGTACAGGGTCTATGAGAAATCTACACCCCCAAAACCTTTTTTTTGACAGTTCTGTATATGTTCTTAAACACTCTTTTGCCATTATAGTTGGTATGGTTGTAAAAGATGCTAGGCGCTAGTCAGCCGGTCGACTACCTTGTAGTTTGTAATCGGCCTAGTCGGGGAGTCGGGGATTAACCTGATTGGAATTTTTGTATATAAATTTGAAATTATATTGTATGACATGTTGATAGGACCATATAAATATGTTTAGAAACATTAATTCAATTGTTCTAATACTTCAAACCGAGTTTGTCTGTGTAACCCCAAGTTTTGACCGAGCTTTCTAGTGAGTAACGGGTAACTGACGATTATTGGTCATTGACCTTGTAGCGAGTAATCGCCGATTAGTCGGCCTTGTAACCCTTGTTTTACAACACTTATTAATTGGATTAGGATTACTAAAATTGCTGATAAATAGGGGTGGACTCATTATTATACATACCTGTCTTTAGATTTGGGTTACACTAATGCGTATCGGTATTTACCAAATGTATGGTCACGAACCATTGTTAGTTATTTAATAGCTGATGCCATATTTGGGATATGTTGTCTTCCTCAGTTTCAAAATGCACGTAATGCGTTTCATCAATTCATCATCATTAGCTCGTGTTAACAAAATTGACCCTTAAATGCTTCGCTCTTTTAGAAGTTCTTATTATACAATTTATATATCAATAAGAAGTTCCTGTTTTCCAGATAAAGTAAAAATTGAAAATTTGTTGTTTATTGCAGGACAATTGGCTTGAACCCTGTGATTGACGTGTGTGCCAGAAAAGATGGATGATTCATCTGAAATAAGCAAGGGTGGTGATGATTTCATTGAACTTCCAGCGTCTAATAGTCCTGGTGGTGGAAGTGAAAATGTAAACATTGATAGTAGTACTAATAAGCCTGGCGATTCTGAAAGTCAACCTAGTGATTGCAGGGTCAACGAAGGCCAGTTGAATGGGGAGATCTTGGTGATTGAAAAATCCGAGTATTCCCAAGTTACATTAGCTGCTAATAATGAACATGGTTCAGCTGTTGAAGTAAACAATGCAATAATAGAAAATAAAATTTCAGTACTTGCTGAAAATGGTTCAGTAGTTGAAGATGGAATTCATAAGCGAAATGGAAGTCCTCTCAGCAATCATGAATCATATGGTATATCTAACCTTTTGTTCACATCTTTATACATGCAATTATTACTTGTAAAGCATAATTGTATTTTCTCATTGTATGATCCATAGTTCCATACATGCATGAATGTGGATAAGACCTTATTACCTACTATATTTCTGCTGTATATACATACCTTCATTGGTAATAAGCTTCTAACTGCAGTATGTATGTTAGTAAGTTTCCTAATATTTTTTTCCTTGACATGCTAGCCGTATCTGGTAGTAAGAGACCCCGAATAACTGTTGATGAACAGCAAGCTTCAGTCCATGTCATTTATAATTCTTTAACAAGGTATAAAAGGAGACGTCATTGTTCAGTATCTCCTATATGTTCCAATTTAGATGTCCAGTTTTCATTTCCCAACTACATACGGATCCCGTGATCTCAAATATCATTTTCCTAACTTTTTTACCTTGATTATTTTTGGATCACAAGTTTCATGCTGTGGTATGGACATAATTTTTCCTTGGTTTAAGCTAAACAATAAATGTGTACTTTTTCAAATATTCCATTATGGTATGTGTGCTCAAAATATTACTGTTCTTGTACGTGAACTTCTTGTTTTGTACTATACGCTCATTTTGCTGAATATCAGTATACGTGTACTTTTTCGAATGGTGCGTGAACCTGGTTACAAATGGGCATATTAGCACAAAATAACAAGTTTAGGTATGAGACGATTTATATTTTGGGTATGCATACCATAATGGAACGTTTGAAAGTTTACACGTCTATTGCATAGCTTAAACTCATTCTTGTTCATCTTATCTTTGAAGTTTTAAGAGATGAACTGGACAGCTAAGTAGGAACAGAGGGAGTACATAATTATGAACAGATTTTTTTTTTTTTTTTTTTTTTTTTTTGGTGGTTTTATGGAAAGTTTATGATCCTGTTGATATAACCAGTCAAAAGGATTTTGGTCGAAAGCTCTTTATTTGTGTAAACTATAACTGGATTACTTATTTTTATCAGAGAAAGTAAACGGAAACTTGAGGAGTTATTACAGAAGTGGTCAGAGTGGCATGCTCAACATAATTCAAAGGTTAGAACGCGATAAGACTGATTGAATCGGAATATTATTCTAATCGACTACATTAGAAGCTCTGATAACTATTCAGAATTGATGATTTGTATTTATTATGCGTATTAATTTAGGCTACATACATGCTTAAAGTTCATTAGCATTTTGTGACGAGTGTCTGTCTTCATTATTTTGTTTACTCAACAAATGAGATCGCTGGATTGATTTTTTTTGTTGGTACTTTGCTTAGTTGGGAAATATTTACCACAACGTTTTGTTCATAACTTTCTGAATTTATCTAATGTTCAGGATTCAATGGCTGAGCTACAATCAGGCGAAGGAACCTATTTTCCAGCTCTTAGTGTCGGTCTGGACAAACCTTCTGCAGTGGTATAGTTATTGTATTGTTTTCTTTTTCTGATCATTCACTTGTAAACCAACAGAATCAACATTTTTTCTTGGGTACAATTATGTGCTAGGACCCTGAATCTGACAAATTTAGCCATGAACTTATTTTGTGGAGATATTTGTTTTGTGTAGTCATTCTGGATAGATGGCCAAACTAGGAGTACACAGAGCAATGAAGTTATAACGTTGGATAATAGTTCAGTCCCGCTTTATGATCGTGGGTATTCTTTTGGCTTAACATCAACTGATGGTCCGAGTAATTTAGATGGGTATGGACTAATATTCTGGTGCATACTCTTTTAATCCTTCATATTCAGAATCAAATAACCTGCAAGTTTTCAATGTAACTTGTGATTCTCAATTGATAAATTTTCCTTGTCTTCATCATTGTTCTTTCTTGTGATCAGAGGTTTAGAAATAGTAGATGGCTCTCGTTGCTTTAACTGTGGTTCATACAACCATGCAATGAAGGAATGCCCAAAGCCTCGTGACAATGCTGCTGTTAGTAACGCTCGTAAACAACACAAAGCTAAACGTAATCAGAATTCAGTGTCTCGCAATCCAACTAGATACTATCAAGACACTCCTGGTGGCAAGTTTGACGGTTTAAGGCCTGGTGTCCTTGATCCAGAAACCAGAAAGCTTCTTGGCCTTGCGGTAAGCAAACTAAACTAACTTACTAAATATCTATGATTTTCTCTATTTAAGTACTCGTATTCTTATTTAACTTTTGTGTGTATTAATTAGGAGGTCGATCCACCTCCATGGCTTAACCGAATGCGTGAGATGGGTTACCCACCTGGATACCTAGGTAACTTTTGCTTTCTTGCCATTTATGTGAAACTTATATTTTTAGTGGTAAATTTGTTTGAAACTACTCTTGTTAATATGCAGATGCAGAAGATGAGGATCAGCCATCTGGGATTGAAATATTTGGGGAGGAGGTTGTTGTTGTTGCTGCTGTTAAACAAGAAACTGAGGATGGCGAAATTCTTGATATGGATATCTCCCCACCTCATGATACTGCTACCGAGACACCTAAACCTGAACCACCCAAGAAAATGAGTGTCCAGTTTCCAGGAGTTAATGCACCGATTCCAGAAAATGCTGATGAGTGGCGTTGGGGAGCAAGGGCTTGGAAGTTTGATTTACCAAGAAATAGATCAAACAATAGATTTCATAATTCAACAGAACCTTCTGCTGCAAGTAGACCAAGTTATCTTGAAGACAGGTGGAACCGGGATTATAAAGACGACGGTCCACCTGGAGTTGACCCTGGTAATGGTTCCTTGCCGTCCACCTTCTCACCTAGGTACAGCAGTTATGACTCTAGAGGGTCAAGCTATGGCAGGTCTTGGCCTGAAAGAGAGAGACGAAGCTCTTTGATCCGTGAAATGGGATCAAGTCATGATGATGACCGGTGGAGCCCTTACTCATCCGACTCGTCTTCTCACAGGAAGGACCGCCATGAAGACCGGCACCATGAAGACCGTCACCATCGCAGTTGGCGGTAAGTACAAATCACCTGGGATTTTCCAGTTAGAGGCAGAAAAGCATGGAGTGTACATGGAGTAGACGAGACAGATAAGTTGGTTAGTAAAGATGCTTGTGCTTTTGTTAGTTTAGCCTCAGTTCCCAGTATATTTTACAATATTTATACCCTTTAATTATTGGTTGTTTAACTTTATCGCGCACCTGTTTGTATTTTAGAGCCGTTCAGGCTTATATATGTTGTACACTGTTATCTCTGGCGAGATTAGCTCTCTTTGTTTCATCTGTTGGTAGCAATGTAATTTTGCATTTGTTAGACCATGTGTTTATGTTTAGTAGTTTTTATTGAAAATGGCTGCCTTAAATGTCACAAAAACCAAACGACCCATCTGGTTTAGTCTATTGCAATCAACTGTTGCCATCATCACATTTAAATTTTAAATGTTGTATTTCTAGACGGTTTGCACTTCAAAAACTTGGAACTGCATCACTGTACAAACCTTGATTGGCTATTGAATTACAAGCCTTCCATTTCAGAATATCGTTCATCCACTTAAAAATGCTAGGTTATGAAGTGCATACCGCCTTAAAGGTAATGTAAATCACAAAGTTGAGGCTTCCTAATAGCTTGATGAAGATGATAGACGAGCCGTATATGAATATGACTATACACTTGAATGAAATGTTTACACCTTCTTGATTTGTGGATAATTAGGATGTACAAAGTTCGGATAACTGTGGTCGAGCTTTATCAATGCAACTAATTTATGTTGAAGATTTGTATCTCTTAAGTCTACATTTTACTTGCACTTTTCGGCTATTTGGTAAAAATGATGAACGAACAAAGTAACTAACAAGGTAATCCTGTAGCAGTTTGTGCGTGTGGATACAAAGGTATAAGCTTTTCATCATAACATAAATTGCACTTCATTCTTATGGGTCTTGCCTAGGCCTTCTTAGAGCATGGGGTGTAGTAACCTGATGCCAAACCAAACGTGGCACCTTTTTTGCTTGAGCCAAAGCCAAGTGACTACACCCAAACCAACGTGGCATTTTTTTGGCTTGAGTAAAGCCAAGTGACTACACCCCTCTCCTGTGCGCCAAAGTGCAAGTGAAGGCAGTGGCTTGCATCAACAAATGCGGGTTTTTTTTTTTTTTTTTTTTTTTTTTTTTTTTTTTTTTTTTTCCTTAATTAATTGGTTTTTGTATTAAGTTTGTATTTGGTATGATGAGTCAAAAAAGTAGGGTTTTGGTTTGAATGACTAGGGATGAGGGTTTTTGGTGTGTGAGTAATAAGAGAAGTGCAAGAGGAAATAGTGATGTGCCATGACATGACATCATTTTTTGCCTTTAGCTTGGATGACTACACCCTTTGCTCTTAACTATAGTTTAATACTTTAAGGAAGCGTTTGGTAGGTGGGTATTGTAATCATGTAATGACTTTCACAATTATTTTAATTGTTTAGTTAAATATTTGACAATGAAACTATCAAACCATAAGCATAGAACCAAACCACTAGGGTGAGGTAAGTGAGCCCTTGCCTCTTATTTTCAACAAAAATTTCTTCCACTATAATACCCCAAGTTCCAATTAAAAGTATATTTTATTACTCTATATTTGTACCATTTAGATGAGACCCACTATCATGTGATATCTATATATGTATCCCAAATTTTATACCAAAAAAAAAAAAAAAAAAAAAAAAAGAAATGATATACTCATTCTCTTATATCACTCCGATCAAAATCATACCAATAGTGATTCCGAATAACATGCCAAACACACCCTAATAGTTGTAATGGGATGATTGGACGATTATGAAGATCCAAGAGAGATGGAAATAGTTCCACGAGTTAGACATGTGCACTACACTCACAAAGAAACAGTAAGGGAAAGATAGTATTCTCAACATATCTAAGTGAGGGTATCCACTTTGATAAATCTATAGAAAGGTTTATTTATTTAAAACTCCATCAATTTATGAACCTTTTCAAATTATAAACCTATTTCCACTATGGATAAACCTATTAATAAACATTTTTATATCATAAAACACACTCAACATTTACAAAATACTTAAATTTTAGATATCTTAAAAATCATAGACCTATTCATGCCACATAAGCTTGAAATATACATCCACTATGGTTTATACATATTTAAACCTCTTTATCTTTTTATATACCTTTTCACAAACCGCCTCAATACAGTTATTAGCTGCATTCGTGTTACCGCTACGTAGGATGCTTGCCTACAAAATATTGTACACAATAAGGCATGCCAAATGAATGTTATAGATTATTTGTCTTTGTATTACGCCATTGATAAGATAACAAGTGTCACTTCATAATTGTTACGAGGAAAGGAATGACACATATCACTCTATCAACTACTGTAAAATCAAAGATATAATCTCTTTCAGACTAGCTATTGCTTATAAAGGGAAAGCAATATCCTTACTCAAAGTAAGATACAATACATTAATCGCCTCCTTCATTACACTCATTGCTTAAATGACAATCACTAACTTTAACATTCATACACTTTATAAGGTGAGGACCTTGTAATCCCTTTAACCCGAGTTTGTTACTCCATCCGTTTAATAATAAGTGTTCACATAATATATGCACAAGGTTTTAGAAAATACCTATAACTACATTATCTACCAATCAAATATCATATCTACTCACTAGAATCTTTTCTTAAAATACAAAATGAACACTTATTTTGGGACATACTAAAATAGTAATATGATCACTTAACATAGGACGAATTTTTTTTTTTTTTTTTTTTTTTTTTTTTTTTTTTTTTTTTTTTTTTTTTTTTTTTAAAGTAGAAATCACCTATTGCAATTGTACTTTCCTTGACTTTCAATAAATCATAATCATTATATAATACAAATGAAGGTCCTAAAATACGGGCTCGGCCTATCAAACAAATAAACCCCACATGGTTAACTGAAAGTTATCGACTAACACTCCTCCGTAGTTGAAGCGGGAGGGCACCGAACACTCAAACTGTTACGAAATTCTTCCAAACAAAGTTGTAGGCAACTCATAAAAATGTTAGGATACTGATATCGTGAAGAAACATGTACGTAATACTCGAACCTGACCGGTAGCAACCATGTCACGAACAAAATGAATATCAATCTCAATATACTTCGTCCTTTGATGTTGAACTGGATTGACAATTAAATAAATAACACTAACATTGTCACAGTAAACAAGTGTAGTAGTCACTAGCGGGGAGTGTAACTCACAAAATAAATTCAGTAACCAAGTTGTTTCAGCAACAACATCAGCAACACCCCGATACTTGGCTTTAGCACTAGACCTAAAAGTGCATGCAACGTTTGGAAGAAAATGAAAGTAAATTATCCTCCCAAAACACACAATAACCAGAATTAGACCGTTGAGTAGATGGACAACTAGCCCAATTTGCATCAGAATAAGCAACATGAGAACGAGTAGGAGAAGCATATATGCGCAGTCTGAAATCTAAAGTCCCACAAATGTATCGAAAAATGCAATTGAGAGCCGACAAATTAGGCTCCCGATGGTCAAGCATATAGAGACAATCTCAATATACTTCGTCCTTTGATGTTGAACTGGATTGACAATTAAATAAATAACACTAACATTGTCACAGTAAACAAGTGTAGTAGTCACTAGCGGGGAGTGTAACTCACAAAATAAATTCAGTAACCAAGTTGTTTCGGCAACAACATCAGCAACACCCCGATACTTGGCTTTAGCACTAGACCTAAAAGTGCATGCAACGTTTGGAAGAAAATGAAAGTAAATTATCCTCCCAAAACACACAATAACCAGAATTAGACCGTTGAGTAGATGGACAACTAGCCCAATTTGCATCAGAATAAGCAACATGAGAACGAGTAGGAGAAGCATATATGCGCAGTCTGAAATCTAAAGTCCCACAAATGTATCGAAAAATGCAATTGAGAGCCGACAAATTAGGCTCCCGATGGTCAAGCATATAGAGACAAATCTGCTGTACATCATAGGACAAATCAGGATGTGTAAAAGTGACATACTACAAACAACCTTCAAGACTACAGTCAATGTTATAAATGGCGTGTGGTGTGGCGTGGCGGTACAGTCACGCCTTAAGCCTTACGAGCCTTTGCGAAGCCTTGGCGTTTCTTAAGGCGTGCTTAAAGCGGCAAAAAAATATTTATAGATTTATGTATTTATGGTTTTATATCATTTTTTTAAAAGCAATTTCAAATACTAAAGTCCAAATTCCAAATAGCCAGGCCCAAATATGAGGCCCAAGTAGGAATTAAGTTTTGATAATAGAAGGCCCAAGAAGGAAATAGCCCAAATGCTAGAAATTCAAGCCTAAATCCGTAAATCCCCTAAATGCTTCTAAAAATGGCGCCACACCTTACCAAAAGGCACGCCTTTTTGCGCCTTTTCTTGCCTTATCCCACGCTAAGCCTAGAGCTGCCGCCAAGGTCCATTTCTTGGCGACGAGGCCACGCCTCACGCCTTGGCGCGCCTTTTAAAACATTGACTACTGTATAATGTAGGATCAAAAACTAGAACCCCATCATGACAAAGCTTGGATTTAGTATCAGCAGGAGTCTGGTATTGGTTACATTGATTGATCATATGTGCATGCTCAAGAAGCTCTATAGCTTATTTATTCTGAGAAAAAAACATTCCTATAGAATCACGTGAAACAGAAATACCTATAAAATAATTAAGGGAACTGTTAATACAAATATCGCCTAAAAACGTTATTTATATTTTACGATCTTTGCTAAGTTTTGTTAACGACAAAATGTAAACTTTAGTTTCTAAGTAAAACATAATCTTAGTTTTAAAGACTTGCATAAACTAGACATTTGCTACATTTTACATTTCATAAAACACAACACTTTTTATTTCTAAAAATAGAAATGTCACATCACATTTATGGCAAGTTTTGTCAATATACATTTATGGAAAGAAAGTGTGTTTGACTAACCATATGTTTGCTTGCAAGTCTTGTGTTTGACTAGGTATAATGAGATGTGACATTGTTTGGTTTGCAAGATTTATTGCAAAACCAACTGCAAGCCCGGCGGAACCCTGGGGGTACACGGGCGGAACCCATCTGAGGGTTCTGCCGTATCCGCCAGGCCTGCAGAAGGTTTTCTATAAATACTAAGCCACAAATTTGATTTTTGGCTTATCACTCTACATTATATTTTCACACATTCATTCATTCTTTCATCTAACCCTTTAACATCTCATATGTGAAGTTTCTTTTTGTAGCAAAGAGATTCACGAGTTCATAAAAAGTTACAAGTATTCAACACAACGTTGCAAGACTTGTTAGCTTAGTATTGTGTAGACTTGTGTAGTTTACACTTCATTTGATTGTGTATTTTCAGTAGTGATCGGTTAGTATTTTAGTCCTCAAAATACAAAGTGTGACGGGAGTTGTTGTACCCTTGTAAAGAACTAACGGGAGTGGTTGTACCCTTGTAAAAGGACTCGACATCTAGCTTAGTGTCGGTAAACGTGTATAAGTGTGTAAGGTTTTCTCCGCCGGTGAAAGGAGCTTGTTGACTAGTGAAAGAAACTCTCGAGTTGGATACTCGGGGCGTGGACGTAGGGCAAGGAAAAAGAGTCCTTGTAGCCGAACCACGATAAATACTCGTGTTGTGGTTTGATCGTTTCTTTCATTTACTCACATGTTATATATTGTGTTGTGTATATATCTTTGATCAAACGGAAAGTTTCAAAGCTAACTAAACAAGTTAAAAAGATTTTAAACGGTAAACTATTCAACCCCCCTTCTAGTTTTCCACAATTGGCATTAAGAGCTACGTTACTCAAGCTTTTAAAATATATTGTGTTTTAAAACTTGAACCGATCCATGGATTTTGAAAATTACAAAGAAGGGCAATCTATGCAGAGACCACCACTTTTTGAAGCAAATGGTTTTATATATTGGAAAAACCGTTTTGAAACTTACGTGAAATCTAAAGATATAGATTTATGGTATATAATCATTGATGGTGATAATATAGTTACGAATATTAAAGATGATGATCAAAAGAAATTGATTGCTAAAAATAATGAAGCTAAAATGATGCTTTACAATGCTTTGCCTAAGAAAGAATATGAACAATTTTTAATAGTCACTCATCAAGGAAACTCACAAGTTAAAGATAACAAAATTGATCTTCTTGTTCAACAATATGAACAATTTGTTATTTCTGAAGATGAGATTATTGATAATGCATTTGCTAGGTTTAACACTATTATTACTTCACTTAAAGCACTTGACGAATCTTTTTGTAGTAAGAATTTTGTCAGGAAATTCCTTAGAGCACTCCATCCGAAGTGGAGAGCAAAAGTGACGGCAATTGAAGAATCCAAAGATCTTTCAAGCATGTCACTTGACGAGCTAATTGGAAACCTCAAAGTTCATGAAATGGTAATGGAAAAAGATTTGGAACTAGTTAGAGGCAAGAAAGAAAATGTTAAGTCCATTGCCTTGAAAGCTAGAGTCCAATCAAGTGATGATGACGAATCTACTTCGGATAGTGATGATGACGAATATGCTATGGCTGTTAGAGACTTCAAGAAGTTCTTTCGTAGAAGAGGGAAGTTTGTAAGGCAACCTAGAGATGACAAGAAAACTTTCCGAAAAGATCGTGATGATAGGAAAGGAAAGGTTGAAAGAAAATGCTATAGGTATGGAGACACAAGTCATCTTGTAGGAGAATGTCCAAAACCACCCAAGAGCAAACCTCAACAAGCTTTTGTGGGTGGTGCTTGGAGTGACTATAAAGGAGATGAAGATGAGCCAAAGAATGATGATATTGCTCTCATGGCTCACGACTTAAATGAGGTACTCTCCGACTCATCTTACTCCTCTATTGATGATGACACCTTACAAAAGGAATATAACAAACTTTGTGAATTGAGCTTAAAAATCATAAACAAAAATAAGTTTTTGAAAACTAAAAAGGAGTTTTTAGAAAATGAAGTTTATGAATTAAAAAAAAAAGCTAAGAGATTAGAAAAGAGTAAAGGCATTGACACATCTTGCAAATCATGTGAAGAACTTAAACTCGAAGTTGAGAAACTTAAAATTACTCAAAATGATCTAATAAAACAAACCACAAAGTTTAAGAAGTTCGATAAGAGCATTTCTTGTGCGGATGAAATTATGAAAATTCAAAAGTCACCCTTTGATAAAACAGGACTAGGATTCATGAAAATAGAAACTTCAAAGGGTCAAACGAAACAAGAAAAGAATGCACAAGAAACTAACAAAACTGCTACAGCAGCCCGCGGAACAGACGGAACCCAATCCAGGGTTCCGCCCGTTGGACCCGAAGGTTCCGCCAGGTCTGCTGCAGCAGTAACACCATCCACATCGGATCGTTCAAAATTTGTTAAAGTTACATATAAAAATGGAACAAAACCTGCCTTTAAAACTGGAGTAGGACTTAGTAAAAATGAATTTAGAGCTAAGACTACTCAACCAAGACCTAAGACTCCAATTCCCAAACGCCCCTTTCCAAAGAGCAACTTCAACACACGACCAAACTACCAACATGTATGGAACCAAAACACTCCTGGACATTACCAAGCTCCAAACTACATGTCTTGGAACCATTATGTTCTACTTTCATACTTGGAACAAGTTAATGGTATGCTTAACCAAAATGGACCCATGAGAAATTTGGGACCAAATGTTTGAGTGTTTTTCATAAAATAGGTATGCCTCAAAGTTTGTTTGGAACCGGATGAATGGATTAAAGATAGCGGTTGTTCAAGGCACATGACGGGTAACAAAAGCCTCTTCACTACTTATCACAAATGTGATGGAGGTAATGTTATGTTTGGTAGTAAAGCTAAGAGCAAAATCATCGGAAAAGGTACAATCTCTCATGACTCCCTTTCTATAGATGATGTAGCTCATGTTGATAACTTAGGTTTTAATCTTCTTAGTATTAGTCAACTTTGTCGTAATAAGTATAATGTCCTTTTTAGTGAAAACGGAAGTAAAATACTTAAAGATGGTATAACCATAGCCAAAGGTGTCCTTAAGAACAACGTATACGTCATGAAGATGGATCCAACATCTAGAGACAAACTTTGTCTTACCTCATTAGATGAATCTTCAACTTTATGGCATAGACGTTTAGGACATGCTAACATGAGACTAATTCAAAACCTCTCCTCCAAAGACTTAGTTCGAAACCTACCTAAGTTGAAATATGACCAACACTTTTGTGAGGCTTGCAAAATCGGTAAACAAGTCCATAGTAGCCATAAGGCTAAAAACTTGGTTTCTACATCTAGGTGTCTAGAACTTTTGCATATGGATTTATTTGGTCCATCCGCTATAAAAAGTTATGGAGGTAACTTTTACACTTTGGTCATAGTCGATGATTACTCAAGATATACTTGGACAAAATTTTTGAAAAATAAAAATGAAGCTTTTGATAAATTTGAGATTCTAAGTAAGAAAATTCAAAATCAAGTAGGGTCTAATATTGTGTCTATTAGAACGGATCACGGTCGTGAATTTGATAATGAATTTCAATTTGGAAACTTTTGTGATATTAATGGTATTACTCATAACTTTTCGGCTCCACGTACCCCTCAATCTAATGGTGTAGTAGAACGTAAAAACCGGACATTGCAAGAGATGAGTGGAACAATGCTTAATGAACAAAACATTCCACAAAAGTTTTGGTGTAATGCCGTTGACACATCAACGTACATTTTAAATCGAGTCTTAATTAGACCATTTTTGAATAAAACTCCTTATGAACTATATAAAATTAAAAAGCCCACATTAGGATACTTTAGAGTGTTTGAGAGTAAATGTTTCATTCTTAACACCAAGGATTATCTCACCAAATTTGACCCAAAGTCTTATGAAGGTGTATTTCTTGGATATTCACAAAATAGTAAAGCTTACATTGTTTTGAACAAAGAAACCTTAAGAGTCGAGGAATCGTTGAACGTAACATTTGACGAGAGTACATCTCCCTCTAAGACATCACCTTTGGTAGATGATGACTTAGTTGAAAGCCAAGCAATAGAAAGTCAAGAGATTTTAGGTAATGACAAGGAAGATGAACTATTAAACAAAGAACTTGTCAATGTCAAAGAATCTAAAAGTCATCCATTAGATGGTGTCATAGGCAACATTAACGAAAGAACACTAAGATCAAAAGTTCAAAATGAAAGCAACTACTTTTGTTTCGTGTCAACCATTGAACCGAAAAACATTAATGAAGCCATTAAAGATGAGTCTTGGGTAATTGCAATGCAAGAAGAGTTAAACCAATTTGTTAGGAATGATGTATGGACATTAGTTCCTCAACCAAAGAGTCAAACTATAATTGGAACAAAATGGGTCTTTCGTAATAAAATGGATGAAAATGGAATTGTGTCTAGAAACAAAGCTAGGCTAGTTGCACAAGGATATAACCAACAAGAAGGCATTGACTACGATGAAACTTTTGCTCCGGTTGCTAGGCTCGAGTCAATTAGAATCTTACTTGCATATGCATGTGCACAATATTTTAAACTCTTTCAAATGGACGTCAAAAGTGCATTTCTAAACGGAGTCATAAATGAAGAAGTGTATGTTGCTCAACCACCGGGCTTCATCGATTTTGAAAAACCAAATAATGTTTACAAACTTAAAAAGGCTCTTTACGGACTTAAGCAAGCTCCAAAAGCATGGTATGATCGACTTAAAACCTTCCTAGTTGACCATAAGTATACCATGGGCTTAGTTGATAATACTCTCTTCACTAAGAAGAAAGATTCATATATTATCATAGTCCAAATCTATGTTGATGACATTATATTCGGATCAACTTGTCAAGAATTATGTGTGGATTTCTCAAAAATCATGCATGACGAGTTTGAAATGAGTATGATGGGAGAACTCAACTTTTTCCTAGGACTCCAAATTAAACAACTAGAAGATGGTATATTCTTTAACCAATCTAAATATATTAAGGACATGCTTAAGAAATTTGGATTAGAAGATTCGAAACCAATCAAAACACCCATGTCCACGGAAACTAAACTCACCAAGGATGAGGAAAGTGAATCTGTAGATAGCACTAAATATAGAGGTATGATTGGTAGTCTACTTTACCTAACGGCTAGTATACCCGACATTATGTTTAGTGTTTGTCTATGTGCTCGTTTTCAAGAAGATCCTAAGACTACTCATCTCGAAGCCGTTAAAAGGATTTTTAGGTATATTAAGGGCACTACACATTTAGGTTTATGGTATCCCAAAGGAACGGGGATAGACACCATAGTGTATGCCGACTCGGATCATGCCGGTGACTATGTTGATAGAAAAAGTACAAGTGGTATTTGTACTTTTGTTGGACATTGTCTCACCTCATGGTTCTCTAAGAAGCAAACGGCTCTTGCTATCTCAACAACGGAAGCCGAGTACGTTTCGGCCGGAAAGGCATGTCAACAAGCTCTTTGGATGAAGCAAGCTCTTGTTGACTACGGGATTCAACTTAACGACATCATAATTTTTTGTGACAACAAAGGCGCCATTGATCTTAGCAAAAACCCGGTTCAACATGCTCGTACCAAACATATTGAAATCCGTCATCATTTCCTTCGTGACAACGTTCAAAAAGGAAATATCTCAATTGAGAAAGTTTCTTCCGAAGACAACATAGCCGACATTCTCACAGAACCCCTTAAACGTGAACCTTTTAACCTTCTTAGGCTAGGCTTAGGACTCATGGAACCTACGTTGTAGTTCTGGACATTAGACAAAAATCACAAAAATCAAAACAAATCCATAACTCTTTTTCTCAGCAGGGTCGGCGGAACCCTCAGACACAACGGACGGAACCCAACTCAGGGGTCTGCCGTATCCGCCGACCTGCAGAACCAATTTTTTTGTTTATATGAAACCAAACACCCATTATTTCATACCACCACTTCCAAACTATTACTATTCACTTTACCATCCATCCAAACCTGCGATTTCTTGGTCTTCCTTTCACTCACATTGCAAATCAACCATCATTGTAAGTATTCCAAACTTGATTACAATCCTGATCTGAGTCTAGGAATTCTATTTTTTGCACAAAAACAAAAACTTGGGGTTATGCATAAAATTGAGAAACTCATGCATGAAATTAGGTGTTTAACAAAACTAATCATGTTCCCCATAGTTAGGAATTGCATTCTTACTAAGTGTAAACATGTTTGCTAAAACACCCCATGACAAATTTTTCCAAAAACTTCTCACAAATAGAACAAATATTTTTTCGTCTCACATTGAGAATACAAAATCAAAACGTTATGTTTAAAACATCACTTGCATAATGTCTCTTGAATGTTAAAGGGAATACATAACCAATATGTATTTTCGGGTACATTCAAACGAAGCTACATTGAACTAGGAGCATTTGGGTTATCTTTTGTTTTATAACAAAACTTGCATTATAAAACGTTTTTGAAGCATCAAAATGAGTCAAGATAACCGCACCTCCACATTGTTTTCATATAGGTACACACTAGAACAACCACATTAAAATAGTCGTTTACTTAGACTAAAATGTGAAATTTTGTTTTTCTAGGAATCATCATGCCTCCTCTAACCCACTACGACCACAAGGACACCATTAAGTACCTACCCAAACACCACAAAACCAAAGGCCTTACCCCAAATCAAGTCAATGTTTTCAAATCCTTAGAAAAACATTATGTCCATGAGGGTAGAACCATTGACCCGTCCTTCCTAGAAGGCACAAACCTCTACACCGAATTTGCCACAATCAACTTTGAGTGTCTTTTAGAAATCAACGAGCCTATTTGTCCTAGGTTCATTCTAGAATTTTATGCATCCGTCACTCTCTCCACGGATGAGTATGGTCGCATGTCTATCAACTTTAGGACTAGTGGTCATCAATACTCCTTTACTCTTGAGGAGTTTGCTCAAATCCTAGGTGTCCCAAACCGTGGTACTTGCATCTTCTCCGACTTGCACTCTCTCTCAACTCTTGACACACTTCATGACCGCATCCATCCTTATGATACCCCTCTTGTGTCCAAAGATGAACTTCGTGACCACCTCTTTGTTAGGACAACCAACACTAGGAGAACCCGTTCGGGAAATGAGGTCGATAAGGACCCATATGGAATGGAAATGAATGAACTCAAGCCCCAATTCAAGAAATGGGAGGAAGTCCTTAAAGCAAATGTCATTAGCACCATAGGAAACCGAGATCATATAAACCTTTGCCTTTGCTACATGCTCCACTCCTTGTCCGTTAGGCAACCCTTCAACCTTACCTACTACATGGCCAAGAGAATGGCCGACATTCCCGTGCATGGCACAACGGCTATGCCGTATGGAATGCTCTTGACCCGTCTCTTTAGGTTCATCTCTGCCATTCCACGAACTCCAAATGGTCTTCGCCTTGACTACTCTCTCATTCCACACACCTTTGTCCCACTGAGTGATAAGAGAGTTTACAAAGCCCAAGGAAAACGTCCTCACCCTCCTACCTCCTCATCATCTTCCTCAATGAGTGAAGATGACAATTTGCCCAACTCTAGGCTCCCACCTCTCGAATACCTATCCCAACTTCCGGATATTCCAAATGAGCCGGCGGAGTTCAAGCAAACAAAAGGGATGTTTAAGAATCTTGGAAGATTCCTTGGAAAGCTCAAGAACAAGATTGATCGTCAATGAGTGCGGGTGTGTAGGAGTGTTTGGCACAAGATGCTATTTGAACAATTTGGTCGTTTAAACAATGTTTGTGATGTATTTGTGTGTTGGTACAATGTGTGATACTATTTGGAACATGTATTAACTAACAATGATGCAGGTAGACAACTTTTGGCAAGTTGTCAAATTTTCATGATTATGAAATTTTCACTAAGTATAGTGAAATCTCGACCTCAAGGTCAAAGTCCTATGGTATGTGTGTTTACATGTCCAATTTTTGCATTACCTAACCAGATATGCATTATCTTTTTGATTTTAGGAGTTTTCGAAAAATTTGAAAATCATCGTCAAAATCGCGGACTGTGTACTTTTTCAGGTCTGGCGGATCTGGCGGCACCCTAAAATGGGTTCCGCCAGTGTATTTTCTGGACAACCCAGAAATGGCCCAACGGACTGGACGAAACCCTCACACGGGTTCCGCCTGTGTATCCTGAAGGTTCCGTCAGATTTCCTGCAGATTTTTTTTTTTAGTTTTCAACATTTAAACATCAAATCAACAAAATACAATCCTTTTAGATAGAAACCAATTTCCTGCAATTTGTTTAGCACAACAGGGTACTTCTCATTCCTTATAACTCAAACAAAACCATTTCCCGCCAAATTTCAAAAATAGCCATAACCACCCCAAGGAACCTTCACACATAAAGGAAGGAACCCTTCCAAAGGTTCCTTGAAATCCCTGAGATATATCCTTCAACAAATTTACCAAAACCACTAAGCATTTAGTGCAAATCTTGTCTTCTCACTTCACCATTTTTATTGGATTGACTTCCATGATATGACAACCCACAATTAGTTTTCCAAATCATTAGGAACCTCCATTTTTGTATGGCCTAACATCAAATCCAAACACTCCTTCCCACACTCCTTCATCACTATAAATTAAACCATCCTAAACACTATCAAATCACACCTTCTTCATCACAATTTCTCATCTTTTAAACCATTTTAACCATGACTAAGTCAACAATCACCTCTCAACCATCACGACCCATCAGGAAAACCACCCGGATAAGTGTCAAACCACTTTGGACTAACCAATCCATCAACCTAAGCTCCTCATCTTCGGATGAATTCACCTCACCTATCAAAAATGAACATTTTTTGAACCTTGCATCTCCATCTCCATCACCCAATGAACCCAATGAGCTCACTCCACCACCAACTAAATCACCCATTGACCCAACTCCACCAAGTGCTCCAACCCAACCATCCAAAACTCCATCACCATCACCATTACTCAAACTTGAACCTATGGAGTTATTTGGGTCTCCTCCAACATCACTACACCTGTTTGTCCAAGATCTCAATGATCTTCCACCAAGACCAACACAACCACCACCTTTTGCAAATGAAACACCAAGGTCAATTCTTGACCAAAATGAGCATTTTAACCACAACCAACCACCACAACAAGAATACCACCAACCCAAACCATTGTTGTTTCACCCTATCTATCATGACATCCATGGTCCTCTTTATGGAGAACCAAATTTTAAAAATCATGATCACCCAACTCCACCACATTCTCAAGCCTAAACCTTTGAGTCTTTCTTTCCTTCATATGAGGAAATCCAAAGCATGGTTGAAAATCATCTCCATCAAGCAATGGAATTTTAAACCACCTTGCTTGACTCTATACCAAACCCATCCTCCAACCAAGAACCAAAAACCAACCAACCCTTAAACCAAGAAACCAAAACCAACCCATTTCCACCCACTCATCCCCATGTTTGCTCAAATTGTCAGCAAATGGGTGCAAGCATCAAATTGTTGCTTCACCAATTCCAAGATGAAACCCGTTTTGCATTCCAACACGTCATAGAACGTTTGGATGCTCTTTCCCACCCAAACAAATCCTAGACAACCTTTGGAGGCCTTTTGCCCCATTTAGGAAAGTAGGATTTGGTTTTTTTTTTATTTTCTAGGTTATTTTTGGTTTTTCTTTTAGAGGTAGAAGAATTTTTCCCATTTCTTGTCTTTGAATTTTAAAAGTCAAATTTTACTTGGAATGATATTTCTTTCTACGTACTTACTTGCATTGTTGGTTGATCATTTTTGTGTTGTCATTGTGGTGGCAATGTGTGTGGTAACTACAAGCTTGACTATATATATCACCAACTAACCAATTTTTGTTGTAGGATCAAAATCCATGTTTCCCATCTTGGCACTCCTTTTAGGGGGAGTAACAACCAAGGGGGAGCACGTGCATGATTCCGCTTCGCTACTCTACTTTTTGTTTCGACAAAAAGGGGGAGAAATATATTAAATCTTAAAAACTTAATATGATTTTCATTACTTAAGTAAAACAAGTTTAATATAATTTTTTTTAAGTCTTAAACACTAAGATTTTGTGAGTTACTTAAAAACAAAGTTTATGTTTTGTCATCAACAAAAAGGGGGAGATTGTTAATACAAATATCGCCTAAAAACGTTATTTATATTTTACGATCTTTGCTAAGTTTTGTTAAAGACAAAATGTAAACTTTAGTTTCTAAGTAAACATAATCTTAGTTTTAAAGACTTGCATAAACTAGACATTTGCTACATTTTACATTTCATAAAACACAACACTTTTTATTTCTAAAAATAGAAATGTCACATCACATTTATGGCAAGTTTTGTCAATATACATTTATGGAAAGAAAGTGTGTTTGACTAACCATATGTTTGCTTGCAAGTCTTGTGTTTGACTAGGTATAATGAGATGTGACATTGTTTGGTTTGCAAGATTTATTGCAAAACCAACTGCAAGCCCGGCGGAACCCTGGGGGTACACGGGCAGAACCCATCTGAGGGTTCCGCCGTATCCGCTAGGCCTGCAGAAGGTTTTGCTTTAAATACTAAGCCACAAGTTTGATTTTTGGCTTATCACTCTACATTATATTTTCAAACATTCATTCATTCTTTCATCTAACCCTTTAACATCTCATATGTGAAGTTTCTTTTTGTAGCAAAGAGATTCACGAGTTCATAAAAAGTTACAAGTATTCAACACAACGTTGCAAGACTTGTTAGCTTAGCATTGTGTAGTTTACACTTCATTTGATTGTATATTTTCAGTAGTGATCGGTTAGTATTTTAGTCCTCAAAATACAAAGTGTGACGGGAGTTGTTGTACCCTTGTAAAGAACTAACGGGAGTGGTTGTACCCTTGTAAAAGAACTCGACATCTAGCTTAGTGTCGGTAAACGTGTATAAGCGATGTGTAAGGTTTTCTCCGCCGGTGAAAGGAGCTTGTTGACTAGTGAAAGAAACTCTCGAGTTGGATACTCGGGGCGTGGACGTAGGGCAAGGAAAAAGAGTCCTTGTAGCCGAACCACGATAAATACTCGTGTTGTGGTTTGATCGTTTCTTTCATTTACTCACATGTTATATATTGTGTTGTGTATATATCTTTGATCAAACGGAAAGTTTCAAAGCTAACTAAACAAGTTAAAAAGATTTTAAATGGTAAACTATTCAACCCCACTTCTAGTTTTCCACAGGAACCTAAGTCAGTCATATCAAATTCCCGTTGCAAAGAAGAGATAACAGACTCGAGTAACTTTGTAGAAGAAGATGTAAGAACAATATCATTCACATATATCAATAAGTAAGCAACATCAGTACCCTGCCGATAGATAAACAAAGAAGAATCACAATGACTAGGAGTAAACCAAGCTCAAATAGCATATGATGCTAATCGTTTAAGCCACGACCAAGGCGCCTGTTTCAACCCATATAAAGATCGATGCAACTGACATACATGATGTGCAAAATGAGAATCCACAAAACCTGGTGGCTGATACATATAAATTGTCTCTAAAAGATCACCTTTAAGAAATGCATTCTTAACGTCCAGCTTATGAACATGCCACTTACGAGACAAGGCGAGACTATGAATAGTACGAATGGTAGCCAATTTAACAACCAAACTAAAAGTTTCATCTCAATCAATGGAAAACTAATAAGACCACTCATTAACAACAACACGAGCCTTATACCTACCCCAAGAACCATCTGCATAATACGTATGTCTAAACATCCAGATAAACTGAACCACGTTAGTATTAGGTGGTTTTGGAACAAGAATCCAAGTACTATTTTAATTAATGCATTATATTCATTAAGCATAGCATCTTGCCAATTTGGTTAAGATAAAGCACTTGAATGAGACTTAAGAAGAGGGTAAATATAAGAGTATGTAAAGAAAACCAAGGATTCAGCTTAACGGTGTCGACTTGAGAACGTGTAACCATTGGATGAGTTTGACTAGATGGTGGTTGGGTTGTAAAAACTGGGCTCGGGTGTGTAATGGTAGCTAGAGGGGGGGGGGGGGGGCGTGAAAATTATGGACTGTGGTGGACTGTGATGTAAACACCCATAAAAACCCATCAACACCATTTCCTTCACAATACCAATAGTAGGTATTCCCACAGGTAAATTT
Organism: Artemisia argyi; assembly: GCA_030686995.1. Lineage (NCBI taxonomy): Eukaryota > Viridiplantae > Streptophyta > Magnoliopsida > Asterales > Asteraceae > Artemisia > Artemisia argyi. The sequence goes on from JARVZY010009475.1 coordinate 26,219, forward strand.
TTGCTTTTCTTTCTTATGCATTGCAAGTGATGACTCACTAGACCTACTCACGTATCCTCTCAAGCCAAATATCCTTATAACCATAACACAAGAACTCCTAATCTAAGATCACAACAACACCATAATAAGTAATCTGTCATCACAACATACTAAACCTACCACAATACCAAAACAAACCTTAATCAAACCCTAATTGAGCCTTATGTGTTGACAAACCCTAATTGCTTATCTAAACTAGTTTGAAAGTATTCAAGGCTTATGTAGGAGTTACATTAGGAACTTTAGGATATATATTAGACTCCCTAAACCTTAGTACAAACCTCTAGAAGCTTAGGTACAAGTCCCTTAAGCACAAAACCCTAAATAGGTCTTACCAGTCCCAAAACTAGGTTAAACCTTCCCAAAACTTTACCATAAGCTACCACCACTTAGTATAAGCCTCTTAAGACTTAATCTTAGTCACTAAGAACCCATAGGAATCTAACCTAGGCACTAAACCTTAAGTTAAACCCTAATATCTCACTAAGCAAGATTAGGTCTAAACTAAACCTAAACTAGTTAAAACCTAAACATAAGCACCTCAAGAACCTAGCCTAGCACCTTGGTCACCCTAAGCACACACCCTAGCACCTCCCAAGCTAGCACACAAGGTGGTGCATCACCACCTTTTCACCACCTTCACCCCGCGGTTCCATCTCCACCACAAACACCCTACACCGCCCTATAGCCTCACCATGTCACCCTTATAGCTCCTAAGAGTCACCTATATCTGGTATTATTCACCCCACTCATGCCACCTCGACCTCCCTTTCTTGCACAACAAACCTAACGCACCCTATAAATACCCTCATACCCCTCCTCCTTTCAAACCACATCATCACTTCTCTTTACCTCAAACTTTCTGGTCCTAGTAGTAGTATTAGAGTTCTAGTAAGCTTAGAAGTCAAGAACCATAAGCCTTGAAGCCTTGTTGAGTTGTTTTTCCACCTAGAAACCCTAGTTCTCACGTATGCCCCATTTCTAGCCAAGTAAGCTTAATTTTTGATTCTATTAGCTTTAGTACTGACCTAGGATAGTATTAGGATGTATTAGAACCCTTTCTTGAGCCTTGATCATTTCCTTTTAGAACTTTTCATTTTAAAACCCTAATTATAGACCAGTTGCTAAAAACATGCTATAATACCTGATGTGCGTGCTGTGTTATATGCAGTATAGGGGTAATTGCCTATTTCAAAGTTTTAAATTTATATTTAGCCGACTTATTCTATCACACACACTCTAACGGACAGTGTATCCGATCAATATGTATATAGTGGTAAGTAGAGTGTCGATCATTAAGAGTGGAACGAAAACCTTAATTTGTCTATCAGTATTTTAATACTCTAAGTTAGTTTTACAATCTAATCTAACGCAAGGGGGTTTTAGTCTGAGAGACTAGCACATATTTGGTTTTATTAAATAGTAAATTAAACTAATGAGAACGATTCAGCAAATAGCAACACGTACACAGATAGATAATAGAGACTATAAGAAGACCTGTCCTGATAATTAAGCAGCTTGTCACTTATTTTATTGCTAGTTTTATATGAAGTGTATTATAATCTGGTCTTTCTCGTTGGATTGAGTATATCAGCGAGTAAACCCTTAAGGATCACTTATGTCTATCCTACTTATCTAAAGACGTTAGATTTAATAGGCGATGGGCAGATATGGCAGTCCACGGGCTCAACTAGACACAGAGGTTATCAAAGCACTAATATCAGTCACCAAAGAGATCAACATATAAACTTTAATTAATGGGAAAGCAATATTAAGGGGAGTGTACGATGTTCCGTAGTCACATATCACAAGCCCATCAATCCTGATGAATTAAAGCTTACTATTACAATAAAACAAAACTACTTAATGAATTAAATACATGCATGACCTTCTTACAGCTCTAATATCTTCGTTTGGAGTGTGTCTTGTGAAGCTTCTTCGACTGGATTCATCTCTTTAGGGTTATGGTGCACACAAAATTCGTAACAGTCTTGGGGTATTTATACTTTCTGTCTGAGGGTAAGATGCGGCGCATTGAATAGCGAGATGCGGCGCATTGATTTAACTTCGCGTGGGGTTCAAGATTAATATATTCTGGAATATTCGTACTCTGCCTTTAGATGCGGCGTAACTTGGTTCTTGTATGCGGCGCATGTCCTTTAGCGTCTTGGATTACATCTGGTGAAGTCTTGATAGTGATACGCCATATGTCAGAAATATGATGCGACGCATCTGGAGTAGAACAAGTTTGACCTTCTTCGTTGACCAAAGTTTCATATGCGGCGCATGCTATAATTGCATGCGGCGCATTCTTCAAAGTCAGGCAATGGTCTTCGAATTCATCTAAGTATGATATTGCGGCGTATCTGTTGAGAGAGATACGGCGCATCTTCTGGTTCCAGTAGACTTTTGACATCTTGCTAGTTTTGCCCCATATTTCGTCCAAAATCGTTAAGTTTCACCAATTGCTTGTTT